>WEIS01041726.1:53260-74708 GCA_013389965.1 Todus mexicanus
TGAGCTTATGCTTTCTTGAGGGCAGTGTTGCCACTGTGCACTCAGAGTGATGCACCGGGAGGTGCTCCTTTCCGGATATGTAGGGCCTGAAATTCAGGCCTGGGGTCTAGGAGGCGTGCAGGGGCAATAGTGGGGGCTGAGGAGATGCAGCAGCAGAAGAGAGAGGCTTGCACAAGTCACACAAGCAGACTGAGACTAGGTGGCCTGGAGAGGGGCAAAGGGTGCCTGCAAGTATCATACAGACCTGTCAGGTGCTGGCAATCTGAGTGTCTCATCAGCTTTGAGCTGTCTGCTACATCTGTATTGCCAAGCAATTTTTATCTTGGATGCTGCAAAGGCATGCTGGAGGTGTGGAATGAGTAGTGTTATGGCACGTAGGGTTAGAGTCACAGGGTAGTTTGTGTTGCCAGGAACCTTTTAAGGACCATCTAGTCCAATCCTCTGCCATGGGGTTTCACTAGATCAGATTGCTTAAAGCCCTGACCTTGAAGACTTCAAATAATGAGGCACCTACAACTTCTCTGGACAACCTGCTGCAGTATTTCACCACTTTCATCATAAAAAAAATATTCCTTATGTCCAACCCAAATCTATACTCTTTTAGTTTAAAATCATTGCTACTTGCCCTGTTAGTACAGGCCCTCACAAAAAGTCTCTCTCCATCTTTCTCATAAGCCTCCTTTATATATTGAAAGGCCAAAAGAAGGTCTTTTGTTGTTGTGATTACTCTTCAAGGAAGTGCACGCATGGCAAGAGGGGGAATTGAAGAGCTTGAAGCCCTAGGCAGTATGAAGGGCACCCCACAGCACCAGCTTGCATAGGGTAAGGCACCCCAGTGCCTTCTACAGTGAACAGGATTGTTAAAGGTGTGGGGAGTTGTTTATTTTGCTAAGTGAGCTTCTTGAAGGGACACGCTTGGGTGGGGGGAGCTGTAGGGACAGCATTGCATCTTGTCACATCCTCAGCTTTGGGAGAGCTGGCCTGTAGCAGATAATGAGATGGCCAAGTATGTCTGCTGCTAGGACCCTCCTGCCCTTGCTCTCTGCCTCCTGTATTTCAGTCTTTGGGCAGGTTGCTGCCTTGTGACGGCTCAGGAAGGACATGTGCCATTGGCTGTGGGGTTGTGTGGGGCAACCTTATTTCCAACTGGCAGTAGCTGCTGGCTGTGCTGGGCTGTGAGTGCAGTATTGCAGGTAGGTTATTATTAGGAGTGGTGCATTGCAGGAGGGAGTAGGGAAGAAGGAGCTGGGCAGGAGATGAGTGGAAGAATGTGCCAGTGGATGGGTGTGCCAGTTTGTTGCATGTGGGACAAATTGCTGTTGCCTCCTTCCTTTAAAGCAGCTTTTATCTAATCTGCACTGATCTTCCACAGCATTGGTGTGACGTGAATTCTTTCAAGGATTTGCAGCTATGCTTTACTTACCCAGTAAGTCAGGGCTATATAGAAACCTGGAGAGAGGCGGGGACCAAAAAAGAGAGGAAGTGTCATGCCAAGAAAAATGCTGAAAATTTTTTCTTGTGGTGGAAAGATTTTTTCTCCATCGGGAGGGAGGCCTTGTTTGAACGGTTCCCATATGAGGGCAATTCTACCTTTTCTTTCTCCTTCTCTTTCTCTCTCTTTGTCTTCCTCTTCCCCCAAAGAGAACCCCCTTTGACTTGCCTTCTGTGGCTGTAGTGTAGAGCCAACACCAACAGAAGGACCATATGCTTTGTCCTTGTTTCAGTAAGGAGCACTGTTGCCAGCCTTAAGAGCTTAGACATTCATAACCCAGGACTCTTCCACATCATGAGCTTGTCCTGATACCCCAAGATAACAAGTGTGAGGGCTTTTCATATGCTTTCTGGTCTCCTAGAACTTCAGGTTTATATTTTAAACTTGGTATATGCGAGACTAGAGATTTTCACGTTCTTGTGCAGGGTCACAGTGTCCATGTCAGTGCTTGCAAGCATTAAACAGAAATCAAAGCATCAAGCAGGGCCCAGCTCTAGTTGCTTTCCCAGAGAAATTCCACAAATCTGGCTCTCCCAGAAGATCCAGAAACCAGGTAAGAATGTAGTAACCCTGCCCCATGCCACACCACAGCATGCGCCAACCTATGTGCTCTATGGGATAGTGATTTAGCAAAGAGCAGTATAGCCTGGTGGCCTCCCAACAGACTGTGGACTGGGCCAACACCGCAGCATGGTCCAACGTTATGATCTCATGCAGTGAAATATAATAATTGTTAGGCAATGTGTCTTTCTATAGCAAGGCTGGGCACCTTGCAGCTCAGCCTTTTACAAAGCTGCAGAGCCTAATGAAGTACCCACTTGCCAACCTGGCATCAGCTGGGACAATCTATCCTGCTTCCTTGTAGAATGAAACAATGTTCTTTAATCCTACGTGTTATGCAACAATACAGCCAAGGAGACTTGTGCCTGTGCCCAGGTAACATGGCCCAGTGCAGGGCAGCCCTTTGCATTGGTACAGGTAGGAAAGCAACCGTTCATGTTGACACACATCATGGCCACTCATGTGGCCACACATGTAATGCGGTTTGGCATTAGGTTGGGTTTTTTGCTTCTAGAGAGCCTGAACTGCAACACTGCAGATCCACAAATGTGGTAACAAATACACTGGGGACAACTCTGCAGTATCTGCAAGCCTGTTATTGAGTGTTGGATCTGAACGTAATGTGACCCAAGGCCGAGAGGCTTGGGGTGGATGGAGGGGCTGGTGGGCTGCATCGGGCCATAGGTGAGCCCTGGCATGACAGTACCCAGCTCCCCCCATCACAGAGGGGGCCATTCGCTAGCCCATAGCAGGGCAGCAGAGAGCGTGGTGGGGCAGGGTTTGTGGCCAATGGGGCTGACGGGTGTTTGGCAGCTGCTGTTGTCTGGAAACAAATGGCAATGCATTCCTGGGCATGTTCTCCTTCCCACCCCAGTACCATGATCACCTTCTCCAGGATATCTTTGGGGTGAGCAGCTGCCGCACCCTTCTCTCTCTTTGGCAGCCAACGAGGTGAGGCCAGTGGGATCTGAACAGCACATTTGTCTCCCTAGATGGGAAGAGGAGTACACGATGCGTGTCCAGCTTCAAGACCGGGTAACTGAACTTCAGGAGGTGAGCACTGCTGTCCATCTCTTCCCCTGCACCCCAGCTGCCCCTCACTGATACTGATTTGCACGTATTCCTTTGTCTGGGCCAGGAAGCCCAGGAGGCTGAAGCCTGCCAGGAGGAGCTGGCTATGAAGGTGGAGCAGCTCAAGGCAGAGCTTGTTGTCTTCAAGGGACTGATGAGCAATGTGAGTACCTAACCCCTTTCCAATCCAGCAGTAGTGTTCTACCTGAGCAGTGAGGCAGCATAGAAAAGCAGTTCCTTCGTGGGGCATGTCCAGCATAGAGGTGGTCTGGCATGGTTAGTCCAGTGTGCAGTTCGCAACGTGGTGATGCAGACGTAGTCCTGCAGCACAGTGGGGAACATGATGGCTCTGATTGCTGTTTACCTTGCCTAATTTTCCTCCTTTGTCCCTTTCCTGTGGTGCCATTGGTTCAGAACATCACAGAACTGGACACCAAGATCCAGGAGAAGGCCATGAAGGTGGACATGGACATCTGCCGACGCATTGACATCACTGCCAAGTTGTGTGACGTGGCACAGCAGCGGAACTGCGAGGACATGATCAAGATGTTTCAGGTGAGAACTGCCTGCTGCTGCTCCAGGCTCAGCTGCTGTCTGTTGGGAGGAGAGTTCCTCACAGAAGTGGAGGAGACAACAGCCCCCTACTACAGGAGACACTTGACCACCCTTACCCTTGCTCCATGTGGTCCCTTGCTCTCTGTCTCTCTTGGGAGGACCAGGCGAAAGGGCACAGGAAGGAGGTGGAAAGCTCCGGATGTTGCTTTGGGCATTGAGAGTCTCCTCAACCTCTCACTGACCTGTTGTGTTGGGCCAAGTGACCCCAGTGTTAGGGAAGCAGCTGCAGGAAGATGAGTTGCTTGAGTGTCTGTCTCTCACTCCATCTCTCTCGTTCCTCTTCCCCTCTCTGTCTCGCTTCTCTGTCTCTTTTATCTTTCTGGATGTCACTGCCTTTCTGTCTCACTCTTTGTCCCTACAGAAGCAACTGGTTAACTCCATTCAGTTGGGAAAGTGTACAGATTTTAAGCTTTCTGTAAATATATTGGACTGTAAATATTGACCTACTTCACCTTTTTCAGTCTCTCTTTTTTTCCTGTTTCTGTCACTGTTTCTCTGTCTCTAAAGTGGTGTGGTGGGCAATTTGAGTTTTTCTGCAGTAAAACCACATTGTTTTTTTCTCCTCAGATTCATAGATTCTATCTTTAGTTGCTTAGTTTTAATTTTAGAAAATGCTAAAACCACGTTTTATCCATTGCATCATCTTTAACCTGATCATAATGAGCCTCTCCTCTGCCTTTCTGTCCTTCTACCATTTCTTTCCCCTCCATCTCCTCCCAACTACCTGCTCCCGACCTCACACCTGGCCTTGTTTCTGTAGTCTCTGCGCTTGTCTCCCGTTAAGGTCCCAGCCTCGGTGGGGCGGAAGCGGGAGCGCAAGCAGGTCAGTGATGAGGACACCTTGCTGTCAGAAAGTGATGCGTCCCGAAAACCTGAAGATGAAGAGGAGGATGAGACCACGGCCATGAGTATCAATGAAGAAATGCAGAGGATGCTGAACCAACTGTGAGTGCGGCTGCTCCACACCTCTGCTGCCAGTGTCAAGAAAGACTCTGACACCAGGCTCCCTGTTGGTACCCAGGATGATGAGGGCAGGGAGTGGGTTGTGAGTCCACTTCCTGGGGGAGGGCAACATGGGAGGTGTTGCCACAGGGTATGTACACCCGGTACTCTGCAGCACACTGGTACTGACCCCCTGGGAGACCTGACCCTATCTATAGTGCAGGTGGAAGCTGGTCCATCTCCCCTGTTCTTGCCTCTCTTCCTGCCTTTTGGAAGTCTCTTCCTGAATTTGCTGGAGCTCCTAACCGTAAAGCCCCTTCCCCATCAACTGTTGGGTTTGGACACAATTGAGCTCACTTTGGCCAGACCTGTGAGATCTGCAGCCCTGCCTATGAGTGTGGGCAAGGATTTTGGCTCCAACATAGTGCCCTGTCTGCTGGGGTTTTCCTGCTGGGTGCTGACGTATTATACTCTTGCCCTAGGAGGGAATATGACTTTGAGGATGACTGTGACAGCCTCACGTGGGAGGAGACAGAAGAAACACTGCTCCTCTGGGAGGACTTCTCTGGATATGCCATTGCAGCTGCAGAGGTGCAGGGGGAGGTAACAGTGGTGTCAGGTCCCTTTGGGGATCCAGTCTTGGGTTGAGACGCTCAGTCCTGCTTGAGCCTGGGAAGATCCTTCTTGAAAGACCAGACTTTAGCCCCTCCATCTCTTGCAGGCCTACGCAGATGCTTCCCCTCTATACTCTGTCTTCTCTACCTGAATAAGTTACCAAATCCTTGTGAAGGTCTCCTTGTTAGACTGAGGGCGTGTAGACTGAAAGATGTGCTGAGAGGATGGTCCACATGCATGAGGAGAGCCACAGCCCTCTTGGAAGGGAAGCCTTCCTCTGGCTGGGCTGGTCTCTAGTGGTCCTTTGCTCAGGATTCACAGCCCACCTGCCTGCTATACAGCAACACTGGCCAAACAGAGGCCTCAATGTCTGGCCAAAGCCCTTACCATCCTGCTTTTTCAGCGCTCAGCAGTCCCCTGGGCATGTGTTGCATTTGGGGTCCATTTGTGCTCTCTAAAATTTCTGTGCATTGCTGGGCTTTTTCTGGGCTCACATGCTTGCTCGCTTGCGGTATGGCGGGTCTTGGGTCTCTGTACCCCATGTTGGCAGGACTGAGTCATGCCTCCTTTATACTACACCAGTAATGTTTCTTCCTCGTTTCCCAGTGCTGCCAGTTCTTTCTCTGATTTCTCTCTCTTCCATGGCTCTAAATGTGCTGCCTGCTCTCCCCAACAGCAGGATGACAGCCTGGAGAAGGTGATCAAGGACACTGAGTCACTGTTCAAAAGCCGTGAGAAGGAGTACCAGGAAACCATCGACCAAATAGAGGTGGGAGGAGGAGGAAGTGGAGAGCACGTGGCACAGAAAGGGGTGAAATGGGGGAGTGGGTTTTGAGGGGAGACAGTGCTGGAGCGGGTAGTTGGTAATGGGGGGTGGCAACCTCAGGTATGACCGTGCCCCGTGCCGTGCTGCACCACAGTGTGCTTCGAACTCATTTCTGCACTGTTTCCCTCGTTCAGCTGGAGCTGGCCACGGCCAAGAATGACATGAACCGGCACCTACATGAGTACATGGAAATGTGCAGCATGAAGCGAGGCTTGGACGTGCAGATGGAGACTTGCCGGCGGCTCATCACCCAGTCTGGGGACAGGTGAGCTTCAGTGGGGCAGCCAGGATACCCATGCTCTGGGCAAGTACTGGAGCCAGGGTGGTGATGAGTGAGAGCTGAAACACAGGGTAGTACTCCTGTGCTAGTGTGGCATGGAGAGAGGACAGTTCCCAGAGGCTGTTGGATGCCTTGTGACCAGCCTCTGCAGAGGTTGTGGTGCCACTTCTGAAGAATGTGGGCTGCACGCAGGAGTCAGTTTTGACAGGTGAAGCCAGACACCGGCAATGGAGAGAGGAGCTGCCATTATGCAGGGACATTGTGTAAGTCCCCAAGGCGTGTGGAGCTGGTGTGGCTCCAGGCTGGGGACCTCTGTAGTGGGCTTTCACTGACCCCTAGCCTCACCTGCCTTGGCAAAGTGTTGCTGTGGGCAGGCTCCTTCAGCATCTACCCTAGCCCTGCTTCGTGCTCTGGACTTCTCAACTGGTGTCCTCTGAGACACCCTCCCTAGCACCCAAGGATTCCTACAGACCCACATATGCTCCAGGGGAGTGAGAAAGGCACTTCAGCTCCTTGCTCTGGTGCCCCCTGTCTACGCTGAACTCTGTCCTTTCCCTTCCCATGGGTGGTGCTTTGACTGCTGCTCATTACTCTTCTCTGCAGAAAGTCTCCTGCCTTCACCCCAGCCTCCAACGGTGAGTCGGCCCTGAATGAGGAGAGTGAGGAATCTGACCGTGATCCTCCTAGTGATGCTTCCATCAGATAATGAGGGGAGGCCCCACACACTGGGACTCACTTCCTGGCACGGGGATGCCTGAATCATGCCTGGGAGAGACTGTCAGGGACATGGAGCCACTGGTAAACATCTGTTACCCAAGCTCACTCCCATTTTGGGGTTCATGGCAGATCCCACACCCTCCTGCCACCAGCTATCTTGCAAATGGGAATAGCTAGATAGACCTGAGCACCCTTGCCTGGGCCACTCAGCCTCCGGACCCTACTCTGTTACCTTCCCTTGCTTTGGTTAAACTGCAGGTTGGGCAGCGAGGCTCCAAACCTGCCATGGCAATATTCTCCATGACCTGTACCCAGACCTACCTCCTCTGGCCTCCGTCCTGGTACACTTGACCTGCCCACTGTCCTCCCTGCACCACATGGAGATGAATGAGAGCCATACCTCCCTGCAAACTGGACCTGACACTGGTGCCAACTGGACTGAGCATGGGGCTCCCTCTGTCTCTGCTGCTGGCTGGTCCCTGTGCTGTGCTGGGCACCCCAAGCCCACCTGCCTCCTTCAGCACCAGGACTGAGTCCCATTCACCATACATTTTGCTTTGCCACTTGTCAGCAGTGCACTCGCGTCTGTGTTACAGAGTTGAGGGGTCATTAAATGGGACAGTTTCTTTTTCCATGTCTTCACCGAGTGTGGGCTTTCCCTGTGCTGCCGTGGCTGCTGTGCAGCTTGAGGCAGGGTGTGTCTTCTACCATATCCTCAAGCCCACATCAATGATGGTCTCTCATGGGACACCCCTGGCCCTTAGATACAC
Organism: Todus mexicanus; assembly: GCA_013389965.1. NCBI lineage: Eukaryota > Metazoa > Chordata > Aves > Coraciiformes > Todidae > Todus > Todus mexicanus. The sequence continues at coordinate 61,150 of WEIS01041726.1, forward strand.
CAGATGGGACTAGCAGATGGAACAGTGATAAGGTACCTGTTCTGGGAGCCACTGGCCCTCGATGGGCTGTGTAGTACTGGTGTTGTGTAGGCTGCCTTGTTCTTAACCTGGAGCATCATTGATGCTGAGGTGGAGGGATTGAAAATGAAGTTAAACATGGCTTGTGGCTTGTAGACCTTCCTCTCCTAGCATCTGGTCTCCTCTGCCACACCAGGGCATCCCAGAGCATATTCTTGCCTGCTCTTCAGTTCCATACCCAGCCTCGGTGTAACTGCAGCAGGGGTTTCCCTGTCCCACCATCGCTTGTGGCATTAGCCTGGCTGGCTATTGCATGTGCTCCTTCAGTGACGGGAAGCTGGGGTCTGGCAGGGTGACAGAAGAGGGTGAGCAGTCTGCTGAGAGGTGGTGTTTTGCAAGGACATCCACTAAGGTGTGGACCCAGGCTGCACAGCCAAGGCAGGTGAAACTCCAAGCAAAAAATACTTCTCACAAAAGGAAAGAGAAAATAGATGGCAAGAAAGTTTTTAGATCACCTCTAAGACTGAAGTAGATAAAATGGGGGCTGAGGGAGGCAACAGTTTGTAGCTATGGATTGTGTAACTAACACCGCCATGCACTTGATCTGCAGGCACTGGCACCTTTATGCATTGCAGTACAGTTGGTCAGTGTTTGGGCAGGGTGAGGTCCTGTGCCTGCAAGATGTGGCTGGGCTCTCTTCGCCTCTCATGGGAAAGCTGAGAGAGCTGCATGGGAGCAGCAGAGTGCTGGTTAGCAGCAGAGGTGTGCTTAGCCCTGCTGTGGCTGTGTGTGGCTGTGCGGTTGAATGGGAGGTATATGCCTCAGTGCCTTCCCTGAGACAGAGCCTTTGCCATTTAGTCTCACCTCCATGCAGCCTTACCCAATACCTTCCATTTCTTCCTCTCTTCTTTTTAATTTGATATACTATAAAGAGCTAAAGCTAGAGGAAATGTTTTAATCTGGGCTTTTTCTTTCAAGGGATAATGCCTCACACACAGATCAGGGATCACTTTCTATCCTGCATGGAGGTTCTTCTGGTTCATGCAAATCCCCTTTTCCATACGTACATGTCTTTGCAGCATTTTCTGTTCTATCTCTGCTGCAGAGATCTCTGCCAGTGGCTGTCTAAGTCTGACTTCCTGTGCATAATCTGTGATGTGTACCTTGGCCTCTTGGTACTGCTTAAGAAACTCAAAAGACTGTAGGGCATGTACCCTGAGAGATCTCAAGCATGAAGCACAGAAAAACTGACATCTCTGCCTTGGGCAGTTGATGCCCAGAGGAGCAGCTTGTGCTGCCAAATGCCCATGTAGCAGAACATGTGGGGACCCCAGTCCCACACTACTTGTCAGACCTTCATTTGCCCACGTGTGCAAGGTGCTGTTCTCTGGTGAACTGTATCATAAGCGGTAGGCTCTGTTCTCCCACCAGTGTGGCAGCCCCTGAGATCTTACTAGCAGGACATTCAAACACTGATCCTTTGTCTCAGCAAAGGAAACATGACCAAAGGCCTCCAGTGTTAGCTGGACCATCTTCTCTGCATCTACCTGTCCATCACTGGTGACCCCACATCTTTGATGCTGGATATGAGGAGATGCGGACTTTCCATCTGTTTGTCTCTGTGGCTCCTTTCCATTCTTTGGGGAGTATCTAGCCTGCTTTTCTCCGTGAGCCCTGCTGGGAACTGTGATGTCTAGGAACTGCTTAGTGCTCTGTTGCTTCTTGCATCCCCAACCTCATCCCTTTTCCAGGATGCCTCTTGGCAACATTTGCTCAGGAAACAATATCAGAAGAAATTTTCTAGGAAAGACACAGATTTTGGCTGCTTGATCTTTCTGAACACCTGCTGGTCTGTATTCAAGTCACAGGAATAATCATCTCTTTTACTCTTAGACCTTAGCCCATTCAAAAATCTTTGTTTGGCCTAAAATTTCTGAAATGCTTGGTTGCGGGGTAGCTTAGCCATGCATGGAATGAGCTTTTCCTATTATTGACAAACTGATTAAGAGGATTTTGAAGGAGTGAGTCAGTTACTCTTTCTAGCTGATTGTGCTCACCGGTGAGCATACTGCAGTTGAGTCTAATGTGGTTCTTTGTCCCCTACACATCAAAGGCTGTTCTGGTGCACTAAGTCCCATCTCACATTAATGCATGGATACAGAGTGAATGTTTATTGCCCAAGTACAGATTTGTCTTACCGAATGGGGTTCTGTGGCAGGAGGCATCTGGGTAGTCCGTCTGTCAGTATCCATCCTGGAACTGTGGCTACTGTCTGGTGACCTACATGGACATTTGTCCAAGACCATTGTTTTAGGATTATATCTCTCTGGATTGGCAGTGAGGTCCTCCCATTGAGCATTTAGGCAGACTGGTTCAGTATTCCCACCCTACAGAAGCCCATGTTGGTGGAGATATACTCGGGCAGTTTGGAAATGTGCTAATAAGTGCTCTGGCTTCTCCCTCCCTGACATTTGAACTGTTGTGTCTAGGGGAGGACAGGACAACTTTCATATCGGCAGTAGGAGTGGTACAAAACCCCTCCCTTGAGGCAAGAGCTGTCCCTGAGTTGGGACAGACCTACTTGGCAGCATCCTGCCTCCATGAGACACTGAGGAAACATAACCAGCCTTTTAGCTGGGGTGAGAGGTGCAGGTCTTGGCCGTGGCCACTGTGCTCCACGCACCTTATGCTGAGAGCAGTCTCTTGGCAGGAGAATTCAACAGATAGTGTCAGGCATTTTGCAGAAGTGAGGCCTGGCTCCCTGCTGAATGCCTTTCTGATTCTGTGGCATGCTGAGTGGCCTTCCTGCCCCTTCCCTAATGAAGTTCTCTAGGACCCATGTGAAAGGTGAGGTCTCATACTCAGAGACCCTGTCAGGCAAGGTAGCTCTGAGACTATGCCCACTGAGTTTCTTGATGAAGGCTAGCAGATTTTCCCACAGAGAGACGGGATAGCATCACCCTTCTTGCACCTCACTGCATGGATGTGGGATGTTCCTACTGGCTCTAGAGAGGGTTCAGTCAGCCTGACCACTAAGTAGCCCAGATCGTCTTCCCTCTGTTAAGCAAGCCCCCTGCCTCCCTCATTTGTGAATCCTATCTATTTTAGATCATATCTCAGAACTAAAAGCATCTGACTTGTCTATCCATTCAGTTAAGGTTCTGTATTTTCCACCTCTCACCCTTCTGCTGAAGGTGCTTTGTCAGCCATCCCACATGACTTGGCTTTGTGTGATTTAGCTTTTCCCCATTTCAGGATTCCTTAGATGGACACCCTTCACTCGAGCAACTTTTGATTTCCCAGTGACCTGTTTATTATTCTGTTTATCTTATTTCTTAGTCAAGGCACAGGAGAGGTAAAAGCTGTATAGAAAGTTTCTAGATTTGACCTTGGAAATTGGTTTTCCTAAGCCTTGTACCTCTGCCACAAGGTAACACTATGAAAATGGCACTCAAGCAGCCACCAAAAGGCACCATGATCAAGCTGAACTGCTGTCGCAACGGATGGGAGGAGGCAGAATTTTCAGCTTCAAAAGCAGACTGAACCTAGGCAAGGTGCAAGAGGAAATAGAAATTCTCGGGATAGGAAGAATTTATATTCTTAATGTTCACAGCCACATTGGTTAGAACTTCTAGCTCACCAGACTAACCCCTTGGGTAAAGGTGGAACAGGCAAGAGAATTGTGAATTGGCATTGTAAGCTGTGCTAGAAATCACATTCGCTCTAGAGCTAACAGGCAAACAACATGCTCTGACACACATTTGGGTCATTGAAGGGTCTTTTATATGCTCCTGAATCCCCAAACAAATCATGATGATTTATTTTGTAAGCACCTCTCTGCTTTGTGTGAAAGGGAAAATTATGTTGTCATGGAAGACTTTGGCTGGGGATACTAAAGAATATGCTGTGCTGTGGGGAGTTTCTCATCAACTTGTGTATGATGGTGTGCCCAAGTAAGGTAATGACTGTAGATGTCCTTAATGACTGGGTTAGGACTGATGGTTACATAAAAGCTAGGTATCAGCTGAGAAACAAATCAAGACATCAGCCAGGACAAAACTGCCATAGCAAAGAAGTGCCTGGTATTATGTAGCATTTTCTTAGAGTGAAATTGCTTAAGGGAAGTATAAGTAGGAGATCTTGGAAAGAAGAGTTTTTCCAGTTATCCAAAAAGCTGTATGCACGAGAAGATAGCTTTCAGTAAACTACTTCCTTGAAAAAATGACCATGTGACAATAGTACTGAGAAATAAGGGTAAATAATAAAAATAATAACAAAGCCTGACCCTAACGAGTAAAAATGAACCTTGTAACAACTATGGATGGGTGAAAAAGGAATAGAGGGACAAGAAAATAATTCAGTTGTAGAAAAATGTCCTCAGCTACTCTTACCATCTCAAGAAAAAAATAACAGCAACTGGATATCTTAAGGACACTAACAAGTTGTTCTAGTTATATTTAGAGAAAAATCGATCCTAGCAGTAATACAAACATTTCTTCTTGGCTGAAATTGGAAAAAATGTATCAAAATGAGGCAAAAAAATTTAGCACTCATCAGGTATGTCTGTTCTGTATTTGGAAAGAGCAGAATGTGGTCAGAGGGGAATGATGAAGCACTTTTAAGGCCATTAGCAATTAAGGAGGATCCTTGACAGGATCTTCTCGTAATAAAGACTTCTGCATTTCCAGGCACAGATAACCTAGAGCATGGTAATGTGGAGAGGTGCTCCAAGTGCCAAAGCAGTGAACACGATGCTGCGCAAAGCCTTAGGCTACTTGGAGAAATGGAGTTAAGTGATGATGTGAAAAAAACCGCATCACTGTCACTGCGTTCCTGCATCACCTCAGTGGTGATGAAAGTGTCGGCTGATGAAGTCCAGGGATTGCTGATAGCAATTTTAAAATGCGTTGGGGAAGACATTTAAAAAAGACTAGGTGACTGGGTGAATAAATGACATCAGTGATTAGTTGTTAAACCACATATAAAAACCAATGAGAAACCAGTGGAGAGAGGAGGAGGGCAGAAATCATGAAGGAATGGAAAAAAAATCTGCACAGATTTATGGAGGGACGAGGAATTATCAGACACATTTTTGATATGCGGAAATGATATAGACTCTCAAAAGGAGTAAATATCTCAGGAGTAAAAATGCCAAGAAGCATTAAAATATATTTTTAATAAACCCAAACCATAGATATATCTATGCATAGTTAAATATTGACTATCTATGTATGGCAACAGAACCTAAGAGCAAGAAATGCTAGTGATGAACTATCCCCAGGACAACAGGAGGGCTAGAAAGATTTAGGGAGCAGGGCTCACAAGCAACCTCATGTGAGTTCTGAACCAGATGCTGAAGCAGATGGCATCTTTAAACCTCTTTTATACTCATGTGACATTGATGTGCTGCTTTTTGTGTCACAAGTTGGAGTAGGTGGAACAAAGAATCCTAACCATGATTCCAGGCTAAAGAAAAATGTTTTGAGAGTGAAAAGTTTAGTTAATGTACTCCTTAAAAAAAAAAAAAAAAAAAAAGGACGAGAGAGTATTTTTGCCCAGTGCCTAAAGTCGCTTCAGGATAACGGCAGTTTAGTCAGGTTGAGGAAGGCATACTAGGAATCTGAGGAGTTGGGGAAGCTGCAAGCCATGTGCGTTCAATGAGATTTCAGTGTCTACTTGAGATCCAGCACCTAAACTAGTACCTCATTTGGTAACTAAAGCCAGATAAGGTGGAGACTACAGAGATTACAAACCACCTATTTTTTTTTCTGTCTGAGGATGTCAACAAGAAAGCAACTTTAGTTGTGCTTTCTTTACAAAGAGTTGGACAATGTTAAAGGAGGGCTTTGAGACTTGCAATGTCAGAGTTGTTGCTGTTGCTTAATTACTTCTCATTTAGCATTCTTGAATTTCGTCCACTATTTTACTAACCTGGTCACTTGGTCTGCACATCTTTCTGCATCTTTCCCCAGGCTAATTCAGTGTGGAGTGTCTTGCATCATTTTCCGTAATCAGCAAGCCTCAACACCTTATGCTCCAAATTGTTCTGAACGTGTTGAGTGGAAACAACCATGGCGCAGGTGTCCTCAGAACTGGCTACTCACACCTTCTCTCTCAGTCACTAGCAGCCTGACCACTAGTTTTCAGCATAGAGATGTTGGTCTTCCCTGTCCTAGGGAAGTTTGGTTTCTTTGGAAGGTTCTGACAGTCTTTTTTCATAGATCTGGTTGCTTTTCATCACTTGGCATGTGTGTGTTTGTCTTTGTTAATGTGAGTGGTGAATTACTTACAGCACAGTTAGCTGTTCATCCATTTCATGCTGGAGACCCTCTGCATCTGGTACCTGATACTGAGGGTTTCTCTGCCCTTCATGTCACAAACATTTTCTCAAGTCCTGACACTTCGGTTTGCAGTGGTAGCTTTGCCTCATCACTGCTGAGGAAAATCTCTGGGAATACCCTAAATCTCCTCTGATGGCAAAACCATGGTTTACTTTTCTGCCATGGCCTTAGCTTCCTTTGTCATTCCCACACCATCTTAGAGCTTGTTGGCAGCTTTCTTGTCTCCAAGATGCATTTGAAGAAGGGGTTTCATACTACTTTTTCTATTTTCTGTAGTTTCCTAAAACTCTGCCTTTTTAAAGGCTCTTAAGTTTAATTTACTAGTATTTATGAGGGTTTTTTTCTTCTATTTTTATTTGACTACAGCTTCAGCTTTTTGATGGCTGCCTTTTCAGATCTTATGCAGTAAAGTATAGCTCAGTACTACTCTTCCTTCTAGGAAGAATAACTCCTCAAGAAGATGCCACTTCTGTAGTAAGATAATATATGGAGGTAAGTGCTGTCCTGTAGTAAGAAATTACATTCAACTCAGAAGAGTAAGTAACAAAAAATAGTTGGTTTTGCAGTGTATATATGATTGCCCAAAGGTAGGCAGCTTGTTTTTGACCCGCTTTCTGCAAGTACTGCTGGTGCCCACAGGGATATTTGCATAACCTGAATCATGAACCTGCATTTTGTGAATGGCATGTTATAAAATAGTTTAGAACAGTATCATTCAAGATGTTTATCTTACACAACTGTCCAATATATGCCTCTTCCTTCCACAGATTTTATAGATTGTTTTGTTCAACAACTCATTTACTGCAGGAGTGGACAGAGTATGTTTTAAATGTCCAAGACTTTTTTTTTCCTACTGTGCTTATGCAGTCATCATTTTCTTACATTTTGGTGCAATTTTTTTCCAAGTAAGCTTAATTAGTTTCCACATGTGCTCAGGAAGATTTTCATTATATGGCATTTTCCATAATGCTGAAGTTTCATGCTGGCATCTTGAGAAGAAGGTGGTCTGAGGACAATTAGCCATTTCTTGGGGGAGTAATGTGTGCATGCCAGTGTGCACAAATGCCAATGAAGTATAAACTAATTTTTCTAAACATTCAAAACTTCCCATAAGAGGAAACTTTCCTGTAGCATCACTGCTAATTATCATACCACAGGATCACTTGAATTTCCTCTGTCTTGAAAAAAACCAAAAGGTGCAGCTTACTACCCCTAGAAATGGTTGGCTGCCAATCAGAGAAGTTGTGCCTTGGGTCAGATAGTCAAGCACAGCCCTGCAAAGAAGGGAACCCATATCTCAGGTGCATCCCTCCCATGATGGCCTAGCACAGCAAGCCCTGGTGCCTGGCCAGTTGAAGAAGCCAGCGTCAAGCCTTTGGCCAGGGTCAGTGTCTTTCTGTACCTTCCCCTTGCAAGGCATTCATAAACTAGGACAGATTCTTGCTTATTGCAGCCACTATTAGAATTGTGGGGGGTTTTTTTCTGGCTGAGTGGCACAATCGTTTTCAGCTCCTTTGCTGAACAAAAGCCTCTTTATGTCTGTCTGAGCATCTGCCTTCCCTGACCAAGCATTTCTATCAGCTTTCCTTAGAAATGCTTTGAAAGCAAACCTAGAGCTTGACTACTATGGAGAAAACTCTCATCCAGAAAGGGAAGCAGCTGCCATAGTAGATCTCCCTTCTTTGTCCCAATACCATCTACAGTCATATATATCCATTATTCAAATTGGAAGAGAAAAAAAAAAGAAAAAAATTATTTGTAGGACAGGGTTGCAGTTCTTGGACAGGCTGACCACGGAGTTAGCTTTTCCATCTGTCCTGGGGGGCCTTGCTGTGGTGCCACCTGCAGGCACAGTGTCTGGATACAAAATGAGGATTTAGGAGAAGAGCTGTGCTTTTTCAGGAGCTTACATGAGAGGGGAAACAAGTCCTTAAGACAGTCTAAAGGCAGAACAACTTATTTGCCCCACTCACTCTCCGTGTTCCGTACAAGAGTAACCATATTTTTAAATTACGTTTTTCCTGGCTTGCCTAGATACCATGCCATTTTTCCAAGTATTCCAAACAAGATTATAAACTAAAAAATATTTTAGAACACAGTGAACATTTATCTGAGACCATTCTCAGCAACTGTGAGTCTGAGAGCACATACTCTTCCTCCACCTCCCAGGTTGTATGGATTTGCTCATTCCCACAGCAAGTTGATCTCACGTTGGGTTGGGCTCTTTGTTGTTAAATAGTAAGAGTTCTTTGCTGTAGGTGAATTTTCAAGCAGTCTTATCTTGCTCAGGAAACATAAGGTGACTCATTAAACCCAGTTCAAAATATCTTTATTTTACATGGAAAAACAGGCAGCCCCCTCAACAAGGTATTTCAACAGCCTCTCTGCACTTCCAGATTATGTAGCAAGGCATTATCTGGCACACACACAAATTGCAAGCAGCAGTGCACAGGATTCAAAGCACCGAAGCAAAACAATCCAGGACAGGATGAGCAAGACTAACCCAAGACTCATTTGTAAGTTTTATGGGCCTGCAGGCTACACCTCTCCCCAGCAGAAAACCAACTCCACAGGAGGGCTGGCTCCAGTTAAACCCAACATCAGGCAGCTCCAATTTAACCCTTTACCTAAAACTCTTACAGGGCCATTTGCAAGGTAAGCTATGTATTGCTGCTGTCCCAGGGCTAACAAGCTGCTCAGAGTTCCAGCTCCTATCCGGAGGCAGGTTATTGAACTTTTCTCTCTTTGCAAAGCAAATTTGTCTCATTGCCCTCTAGCCCAGTAAACATTTAACTTTTTTACACAAACAGCTCCAGGAAACTACATTCAACATACCTTGATCCTGGGAGCTTAAGTCCTCCAGTTTAAGTCATTGCTCCAGATCAGGGTCTAAATCAGTTGGGGTCCAGACAACAGCTCAAACCCTGCCTGCCATCCCCAAGACATTGAGCTGCTAAAAGTGGAGGGCCCACACAATTTTGTGCAGTGCAGTGCTATCTACCCTAGCACTCCTAGGTCACAGAGGGCTCAGACCCTGCATGCCCCAGCCTGGCAGCGTTTGTGCTTCTAGTAGAAGGAGGTAATGAAGTCCCTGGCAGAGGACTGACATTCACCTTGCAGAGATTTGCCGCTCAGGAGCTTAACAGCAACTGCCCCTCCTTCCACATGGAATTAAGCCAGAATTAAGACCAGCTACCACCATAGTAGCACTGGCCTTTTGACACGTCCCTAGGCAGCCATTTCCTCTAGGGCAAGTTGATTCATTTTTGAGGTAAAAGCAAATGAAAAATCCTCCTTGTAGCATTTCCATTAAGGCAGGGGGAAGAAAAAATAATTCCTGTTTCTTGTGTCCCTTTGCCAAACCAAATGTAAAAAAAAAAAAAAAGTTTAGCACTTTATTCTACATACACTCATCAGACTAGCAAATCCAGAAAAATAGGTGGATGAAGCAGAACTGCCTCGCATTCTACCACACCAGTCCTGCAGGCACAGCCCTGCACCACATCTTACTTTGGCTCACAGGCAGGAGTCTCAAATCTCACATCTGGACAGCCTGCAGACACCATGGCTATCCATGACCCAAGCTGTCCAAACTCCTCTGGCATTTCTCATCTTCCTGCTGCATGGGCTCAAGGCTTCAACGTAGCGTTCACATCACCTTGCTTAAAAGAGCTGGCTGGCCCAGCAGTTGCAGCCAGGCTGCCAGGGCCCATCTTAAAGCAAGCACCTACATTTGCTCATTACACCCACTACTTTATCTCATTTCCCACCAACAGACAGACAAGGCATTTCAGATGGTGATCACTTTTATTTATGTAAGGTGGTACACAAACAGATCAGTTTCTATCAGCCTCTCCACCTCCCCCAGGCTCGGGGAGAAGTTGGAGGAGTGGGGGAGACAAGGGAACAGAACTGGCCTCTCACTGCAGGATGCAGAGCTAAGCGGTGGTGAAGAAGGGCAGGGGCTCCAATGAAGGAGAATCCTGCTTCCCTAGGCAGCAGGGGGGCTGTGTGCTTGGCTTACTCCTTGGATGCCATGTGAACCATCAAGTCCACAACACGGTTGCTGTACCCATACTCGTTATCATACCTGGGGATAGAAACAAAAGTGCTGTCAGGACTGAGCCATTTCTGGCATCCCTTCCCTCCACTGTTCCTGCTCTGCCCCAACCCACACAACTGAACCAAGTGGCTTCCCATCCACTTGCACTAAAGAATGCAGGAACCCATTCCATCTACCCTCCAATAAGGTTATCGCTTTTTATCAGAAACAGCTCCCTCATTCCATACAGCCTGTTACATGTTGGAGCCACCTTACTTAGCAGGGATCTATGCATCACTCTGCATCACCAACCAGTGGTGATAAACAGGACTGAAGTCTGTAACTTGTCCGCCAGCTCCTACTGCATGGTCCCCCTGCTCCTTCCCAGCCTGCCTCCCCCCTCTGCCCCCGACTCCAGCTGTGCCTACCAGGAAACCAGCTTGACAAAATGGTCATTCAGTGCAATGCCAGCACCCGCATCAAAGGTGGAAGAATGGCTGTCACCATTGAAGTCACAGGAGACAACCTGGAACAGAAGAAGTAACACATAGCTGGTTACCCACAGGCTGAACCAGACATGTCTAAACCAGGATGCCATCAGAAAAATGAGGTGAGCACCAGTAACCATAGGCCGAGAAGACTTACCTGATCCTCTGTGTATGCCAGGATCCCCTTCAGGGGCCCATCAGCAGCAGCCTTCACTACCCTCTTAATGTCATCATACTTAGCCTGAGAAAAGAGACAGATTTAAGATGGTCGGATCCCAGCTCACAAAATGTCCGCTGGGTGGGTGGAAGGGAGGAGTGACACAATGGAGCACCATAGCAGGTGCTATTTTCACAATCGTAGGGAAGAGATGGATGCAGAGGACAATTCCAGGTACAAGATGGAGTTTAGAGGACACAAGGGCCCATATCAAGGTTGTTAGGGTCTTGTCCACAACACTTACTGGTTTCTCCAGACGGCAGGTCAGGTCCACAACAGAGACATTGGGGGTTGGCACACGGAAAGCCATTCCAGTAAGTTTCCTGTGAGAGACATGAGTAAGCAGGGAACACCACTCCCCCATATCCCCTCTGCCAGGCCTCCATTCTGCTAGAAATGGGTCAGACAGCTAGGCACCGGCTGCCTCATCCTGACACCCAAGAAAGGGCATTAACTCACCCATTGAGCTCAGGGATGACTTTTCCCACAGCCTTAGCAGCCCCAGTAGATGCTGGGATAATGTTCTGGGCAGCACCTCTGCCATCCCTCCACAGCTTCCCAGAGGGCCCATCCACTGTCTTCTGTGTGGCTGTGATAGCATGGACAGTGGTCTGTGGAAAGTGAGCACAGACATAAGTAACAACATAGCCAATACTCTCCAGAAAAAGCATCCCAGGCACCTCCTCCCCATCCTAGGGGACACAGCAAGCACAGATGCTTTTTCACAAATGAGGGGACCTGGGGATAGGGCGTTCTTCTGAGTAGCAAGCTCCAGACCTACCATAAGACCCTCCACGATGCCAAAGTTATCATGGATGACCTTGGCCAAGGGCGCCAGGCAGTTAGTAGTGCAAGATGCATTGCTGGAGAAGAAAGGAATGCTCATCAACCAGAGGCAACACATCTACAAAGACAAGATGAGCCCCTACCCAGATGATGAGAGCTCTATGCTGAAGAACACCTTCCTCACTCCTTACCTGACAATTTTCAGAGACTTGTCATATTTTTCATGGTTGACACCCATCACAAACATAGGAGCATCAGCTGAGGGGGCAGAGATGATAACACGTTTAGCGCCACCCTTCAGATGAGCCTAGAAAAACATATTAAATAACTTGGAATTCCTTCAACTCACTTCTTCAGACAACTCCCCTCTTCCCTCCCTCCCAGCCCCACCTTTCTTCTTGAGCAGTTCTGTAGATAGTGATGCGCTCCACAGGCAGGAGCAGCAGCAGCAGTATTCTTTCTTCCATGTGCCACTGTGGCATACTCACCCCAGCCTTATCCATGGTGGTGAAGACACCAGTGGACTCCACAACATATTCAGCACCAGCATCTGCCCACTTGATGTTGCTGGGGTCACGCCTGAAGAGGGACAAACCTGTAAGGGCTGCTCCACAGGACACCCGATTTCATCCCCCAGAGTGAGAGGGAGTGATACTTACTCCTGGAAGATGGTGATAGCATTCCCATTAATCACAAGTTTCCCATTCTCAGCCTTGACAGTGCCCCGGAAGTGACCGTGAGTAGAGTCATATTTGAACATGTAAACCTACCAAGGAGAGGGGGGGAAGGTAGGTCAGGCACCCAGTCTACCATCTCTCCAACCCTTGCTCTGGTGGTACCACAGTCTTGGCTTCCAAACTCCTCAATGACCTTGTCCAACCCTTGCACTGTACTTGACTTTGATGAACCTCCCAGCCCTGTGCCTCTCTACCCCACATCTGTTTTTCCTACCAGAAACACAGCTACCAGAACACAGCCAAAGAAGCCCTCCCCAAAAAGGCCCAGTGGAGGCACTGCAAGGCAACTCACCATGTAGTTCAGATCAATGAACGGATCATTGATTGCCACCACTTGCACTTTGCCAGAAAGAATGGCTGCTCGAGTGACCAGGCGGCCAATGCGGCCAAATCTGAGAAGAGAGAGACATTGGTGAGGAGGAGCAAGAGGGAATCTGATGAGCAGGACACGGTCCATTGCCTTCCATCATGATCATCTGACATTCCCTGACCAGCAGGGCAGAAGGAAGCCCAGCAGCCGCGTCCAAAGGCCAGGCTGCCCCAGTTAAAGATTAAGAGCAACCCCCCCACTGGAAAGGTCAAGCGCTAAATTTATGGAGGCTTCAAGGATCCGGTTACCCCTTGGCCTGGCAGGATAAGGTCACATCCCCCAGGCCACAAAGGACATATGATCCACTCAGTGACCTTCTGGTGGGGGTCTGCAGCCCTCCAGTGAGGTGCAGGGACCCCCAGAGGCGAGAGGGCCAAGGCAGACAGGCAGTGGCAGCACTTCCGGGGTGAATCACCCCGAATCTGCAGGGAGAAGTGACTCAGCAGCTTGCTGTTCTCCAGACCCTCAGCCCAGCACAGGAGGTGACAATGAAGTGGGACTGGCAGGGTGCACAGCTCCCCCTCCCACCCCAACCCCACGCCCTTGAGGCGACCTTGTCC
>WEIS01041730.1:0-55133 GCA_013389965.1 Todus mexicanus
GAGCGACACTTAACGCAATTTGCTAAACAAATTCTTCCCGGTTATTTCCATCTCCCTGAGTTCCACTTAAAGAGACTTCCCAGAAACCGAGGAGCCAGAGCCTCTGCCCCTTTTTCCCCTCTCCCACATTCACTCGGAGATTTCTTTTCCCCGGAACAGACAAATAATGGTCCCTGAGCTGCTGCTGTGCCTGAGCTTTGGTTCTGCAGCCGCGCTCCAACCCACGTGCCTGTCGGCTCAGTTCAGAAGGCCCGGGGATTATATCATAGGAGGGTTGTTCCCTTTTGGATCGGACACCGTGAACCTGACGGCACGATCGGAGCCCACCTTAGTGGCGTGTGAAAGGTAGGAGGGATGTTAGCTGCGGGAGCACGGGTGGAGTTTGGGGTGGGGAGAGAAAGGAAAGGAAACAGCCCTGAGAGCAACTGAGCTGAACTTAAAAGGTGAGGAGGAAATACAGAGGGGCCGGGAGACGCTGGAGCGCTGCGGTACGGCGACAGCAACTCCTGAGCCTGGAAGGGAAAAGGATTTCGTGTTTTCTTGGTGCTCCTGTGCAAACTGCAGGTGCGGCTCCTCTTTGGGAGGAAAAGACATCCGAGCGTCCTACCTGCTGCTTTGGCGGCAGCGAAGCGCAGCAAAGCACGGACCGAGATCTTTGCGTCTTCTTCTCCCGTGAAGCTCGGAGATGTATTTGCTGGCAGACAGATTCATTAGATTTTACAGGTACTGGGAGCCCCTGTACACAAGATTTCAAAGGCTCTGGGTGCAGCGATGCTCTGCAAATGTCAAGGAACGTGGAACAAGCTGATCGCTGTTCTTGCAGCGCTGACAGGCCCCGTAACCCCCGCTCTCCTCTTCCTGCAGGTTATTTGCAGACGGGCTCATATGGGCTCTGGGGATGAAGTTCGCTATCGAGCAGATCAACAATTCCCCGTCCCTCCTCCCGGGAGTAAAGCTGGGCTACGACATGTACGACACCTGCTTTGAGCCACTGACGGCCTTACAGCCCAGCCTGCTGTTTGTGACCCGCAACGGCACCACCGGCATCCGAGTGTTGTGCAACTACAGCAAGTACCAGCCTCGCGTGACGGCCGTCATTGGGCCGCACAAGTCGGATCTCTGCCTGGTAACTGCCAAACTCTTCAGCTTCTTCTTGATCCCACAGGTAAAGAAACTCTCCGGAGAAGCAAGAATTCTCCTTTTTGGCGAGGAAACGGTTTGGATCCCCCAACTCTGTCTGTGTTCAAGGGCTTTTCGCCAAGGTTTAAAGCACAGATTCCCGTCTTAGCCACAGATTTGTCTCCTGGAACACACTCCAGTGTCTAACTTCCCTGAGAGACAACTTCGTCTGCTCTGCCATCCGTGTAAAATGGGGATAACAGAGCTCCCAGCATAAACTGGGAGGATCCCAGTAGGTAATCGGTTACCATAACAAAGAGGTGTAATGGTCAGGTGAATTTAGCCCTGAACTAAGACATTCCTGAACCTTGGGGGGGTCACCCCTTGGAGAAAGTAGCTAATTAGCCTTGTGATTAATGATAGGGGCTGGTGCTGTGAGGATGGACTGGAAGGAGACAGGCCTGTGGGATGGCGTTACCGGAGACAAGCCATGGGCCAGTTTATGGGTGTCTTGGCAAACGCAGCCACGATGGACATACCCCTTCGAGCAGTTCTCCCTTCCCACTATCCTAACCCAGCATTATAGAAAATCTAGTGCACCGAGACTGAGCAAAGACAGACGGAGAGTGATCTGGACTGCAAAGGCTTCCCTCAGCTTCACGCTTTGCCTCACTTTCTCTCTTATCCTCTAACTGCAGGTCAGCTACGGAGCCAGCACCGAGCAGCTCAGCAACACAGAGCTGTACCCATCCTTCTACCGTACTGTTCCCAGCGACAAGAACTTGGTGGAAGCTGTGGTCCTGCTCCTGAACGAGTTTGGATGGAACTGGGTTGCCACCATTGGAAGTGATGATGAGTATGGCCGAGGAGCCCAGCGGCTCTTCCTAAGCATAGCTGGAAATCAAAGCATCTGCATCGCGTTCGAGGGGCTGATTCCTACAGACCTTGCAGACCCCGAAGCCCAAACCCAGCTGGAAGAGACCATTACCTTAATTAACAAGAGCAATGTCAACATCATCGTCCTTTTTGCCTTTATTCAGCCTGCCCAGGCCCTGCTGGAACACAGCGTCAGGATGGGACTGAGCAAGAAAGTCTGGATCGGCACCGAAGCCTGGATATTGTCTGATGCAGCTGCCTCCATCCCCAATATTCAGAGCATCGGGACAGTCTTGGGCTTTATTATGAAAGCAGGCACAGTCCCCGGCTTCCAGAAATACGTTGCCGACCTCTTTACCTCCGTTCAGCAGGATGAATTTTGCCAGGAGTCTAGAGAATTGAACCACCTGATGAACTCGGACACGCTGGACACGTGTTGCGAGCAGTGTGACCACATCTCGCTGCGGGACGTCTCATCCGTGCTGAGCCGCTCGCAGATCCAGCCGGTGTACGTGGCTGTCTACAGCGTGGCGTATGCGCTGCACCGGGCGCTGCGCTGCACCCACCGGGCGTGTCCCAAAGCATCCGTCAGATCCTGGCAGGTAAGTAAAGGTCAGGAGCTGCGTTGCTTTCTCTAGGGCTNCAGTTTCCCCTGGGTTTTTTGGTGATACGGTGCTTCTCCTGAACCCGGCTGACGTTTGCTCTTCCTTCTGTCTAGGAGCCTGCATCTGAGTGCTTCAGACACTGCGAACCAGGACAGTTCAGACGGATAAAAGGATTCCACCTCTGCTGCTACGACTGTACAGATTGCCCAGAAAACACCTTTTGGAGCCCTAAAGGTGAGGTCAGATCTACTGGCAGGGGACCTTCCTCTGTGATCCCTGAGAGAAGGCATAAGGTCAACGCACACGTTTTATTGCAAGAGGGAGGAGAGAGGGATACGAGGAGATTCTGGGGCCATAGGTAGAAGAGAGGCATATGATGAAATTCTGGGGTCTTTTGGAAGCTGCTGATCCTTCCTGGGGAAGGGAAAGAGAGGCAAGAAACAAGGGGATCCTTCTGGGGGAGGGTGGAGAAGTAGAGGAGGGGAAAAGAAGAGACTGAACGATCCCGAGCTTTGGAGATTCAGCTAATTCCTGACTGCGATCCCTCCCGAAGGGCTGCCTGCAGCAGGGCGGCAGCTCTTCCCTGCACGGTGGACCTCAGCTTCTCCCTGCTCCCTTGCAGACAGCTCCACCTGCACTCCCTGCCCAGAGCAGCAGTGGTCCCCTGCCCGGAGCACACAGTGCCACGAGCGCAGCGAGAGGTATCTCTTTTGGAGCGAGCCGCTCACCATCGCCCTGCTGACGCTGATGTCCGTCATCGCATCCCTGACTTGCCTGACAGCAGCGCTCTTTCTGAGGAGCCTCGAGACTCCCCTCGTGCAGGCTGCTGGAGGCAAGCTGAACCTCGTGGCCTTGCTGGCGCTCACGCTGCTGCCCCTCAGCTGCTGCCTCTACATAGGGAAGCCCAGCGACCACCTCTGTGCGACCCAGCAGGTCGCCTCCGCCCTGTGCCTCAACGCTTGCTTCTCTACCCTCTTCGTCAAGTCCCTCGAGATCACCCTGGTGACGGAGTTCCCTCGCTGGGCCCCCACCCTCTTGTACTGGGTGACCCAGAGGAGGGCCTGGCTCCTCGTTGCCTTGTGCCTCCTCACCCAGGGCCTGTTCTCTTTCTGCTACCTCCACCTGGGCCCTGACTCTCTGGTGTCCGACTACAAGTCCCTGCCCACGGAAGTTTTGCTGGTGTGCGGCACCAAGTCGTGGTTTGCCTTCGCCCTCCTCCACGGCTACAACGCCTGCCTGGCCCTCATCTGCTTCTTGTGCACCTTCATGGTGACCTCTGGGAAGAAGTACAACATGGCCAGGGGGATCACCTTCGCCACGCTCATCTATTTCATCATCTGCATCTTCTTCGTGGCCATGTTTGCCACGCTGACGACGGTCCTCAGGTCCGTTGCTCAGATCGCTACCACTTTGGCAACAAGTCTGGGCATCCTGGGGACCTACTACCTCCCTAAATGCGGCATCATCTTGCTTAAGCCTGATCTGAACACCGTGGATTATTTCCAATATTCCATCAAAGAGGAGCCAGAGGAGGACTCGGTGACCAGACAATGAAGCAGACCCATTGTCACCTGCTGCTCAAGAGAAGCTGAGTGTATTTGTAAGAGTTCATTCTGTTTATGAGGACTCTCCAAGCTATGAGACACAATCGCCACCTAAAACACAGCCTCATCCAGGAGGCTGAACCTCAGGAGCAGAATTTTTAAGCTGCAGAAGCACCAGGCTTCTGTTAAGTAATGTTTTCTATGGACAAAAACCCCATATTTTTTTCCATTTCCTTAACTACTCTGTCACCAAATCTGTAGAAACCACTCCGAATACGTAAAGGCAGCTGCATGCATGCTAGAAACAGTCTATTACCCATTCAAATGGCAACTCGTTTGCGTTTCATTAACATGTGTTTGCAACCAACATGGAAACGAGGACGAGAGAGACGGAAGCGAACGGCGTGCAAATCACACTGCCCAAAGTCAGAGCAAAAAGGTCCTCGCATCTCCAAAAAAAAACCCCACGCAAAGATCACTAGAGAGAAATATACTCGTGTATTTTCTTACACTGATATAAGAAAACCACAGACGAGCCCCCTCACCGAAAGGTGCTTGCGAACTCTAACCAGTTAATATCCAGTTTATATTATGAACAGGAAAATTTACACTAGTTACCAAACAAAAATGATGGTCCTCGAAAGCTCCGAGCGTGGAGGTTCAAACATCCAGCTCTAACCCTCTGAATTCAGCGCGATTAAAGAATTTTCAAATTAACCTAAACTAGGGAACACTTTCATTCTTAAAACCAAAAAAAAGAGCTTTTTAGCTCTCCTAGATTGCTGTGCCTACCTGTACATAAAATTCTCCTGCTGTACTTGAGGGAAAATGTGAAGCTTTAGACAAAAGCACCTCTCGGTGTGATTAAAGAGCAAAGATCTGACCTGAAGCCTGGATGTCCTCATTTCTGGAGCCCGCAGCAACTCTTCCTGAGCACATTGTTGCACCTGAGGACCTCAGCAGTACTCCTTCCTCCAGTGCTCTGATTTCATTGCAGAGAAGCTTTAAGTAACTTTCGAACAGCATTCCAGAAATAAAGAAGAAAAGAAATCAAATTTACTCCTACTGTTTCTCTCCCTGGCAGCAGAGCTTGAGCCACAACAGACTGGATTTTCTTTTCTTTTAGAGGGAAAGGGTGGGGTGGGGGAGGAAGGAGGAAGGGAAAAGTAGCTGATTAAATCATTCAGGCACTTCCAGTCACCTGCAGACAATTCGTACTGGGTCAGGTGGAATCCATCAGGCCCTGCAGGAAAAGGCTGCAAGAGCAGGTCAAAAAAACCCCCGATTGTTTAATATTCGCCTGACTGGGAAATGCAGGCTTGGCCATTTTGCATCCTATGGAAACAAATGTGGTTTCAAAGGGAGAATATGGGAAACTCTGCCAGACTTTCTCCCAGGCTCGTGCAGAGCTCTGCTGCGGAATTGTGCCGTTTACAGCGGGTGCCTCTGTGATAACTACTCCTGTGCCTCTCCCTTTGCTGCTTGGTCTCCAGCAGCTGCAAAGAGGGAACGTGCCTCAGATTGGCAGCCGCGGCTCAGACCTTGCAGGGAGGCTGGCTGGGGGTCCCTACCTTGCACCACAAGCACACGGTGGTTTCAGGCTTACCAGGCAGTGTGCAAAGCCGTGTCCTAAGGCTCCCAGCTGGTCTCTGCAGAGTCCAGAAAAAGGCAACAATCCTGTGAAAACAGCTGAATACATGGATGGCTTCCACCAGCACATTCATCTCCTGGGGCTGCAGGCAGGAAAACTCGCTCCAGCTCATGTCTGTCTAACAGCACCTTTCCTCCAGCTGTCTTTTACTTCCACAACCTTTCTTCTGCCTTAGCTCTACACCTACTCCTGCCAAGCTGTGAGAGGGAGAAGCTCAGTAATTAAGAGGTAGAGCAATTTCAGGGGAAAGCACAATTTCTGCACCAATATATCGGTGATTAGCTCAAAGCTAATGGCAGGGGCTTGTCTTTTCCAGCCAGGCGTCACCAACCTGCACAGAAGAGTCAGGTCCCTGCACTGAGATCCAGTTTAGCAGTGAACATTTACAGGGTTCCTGTCATACTTTGAACCGTAAGCGCTTCTGAAGTAGCCCAAAACCCCAGAACTCCCAGCTGCCTACCATCAGCTCCGGAATAATCTTCTGCAGAGAGGCCAAAACTTCAATGTGGCAGGGGGGGAAAAAACCAAAAAAAAAAAGAATAAGATTCAACCGAAATTTTATCGTTCTCGAATAAAAGCCAATGCAGCTGTGCAAAGAACTGACGACGTACACCGTGGGTATCACATAAAATTAAAAGCTTTTTAGTGTTTAAAATAGCATTTACACATAAGCAGCTATATATTAACTATACAGACAACTTGGGTTTTAATACAATATCTACAAAAAAGAATTCAATTATGCAATAGACATTTAACGGGAACAGTGCAGTCCATGCTAGTAAGAGGTCACTCTTGGAGTAGAACCAATTCTAGAACAGGCGATAGTCTGGGTTTTCATTATTTAAAATCATGTAACTTTGTTCCTCTACTGTACATAAAATTCTTTACATGTACTTCTAATCACTGATTAGAATTAATAATTTTAAAAGTCGAATCTTCTTACAATCCAGTTAAATGCAAAACAAAACAAAAATAAACACCCCCCCAAAACAATTACATCGACTCGTGAGCTGTCGAATCTCAAGATTGGGACTGCCCATTTGAACAGAACAAAAAGAATAGCAAAAGTCAATGTCTGTGCATCGTTGCTTGCCGTCCGATATACCTTTGGATAAAGTGTCCAGGGGACTGTTACCTTGGAAAAGTAGATTTATCAACAGGAGGTAAAAGACGATAGCAGTGCTTTTAAGACTATTTGCCAAAACCCTTTACTCCTCAGAGTCAGGACAGGGGGTGGGTACACGGCCCCGACAGACACGGCCTCCTTTGGAGAGGAGATGTCATCCCAAACTGTTTTCTCATCGTTTTCCACGATCTTCCAAACATACCTGTCAGTCCTCGTTACAAGCTGTCGGCAGGTTTGGCACAAGCATTAAGCTCGGCTGCAGAGCAGATGCGGAGGGGGTCACTTCCAGAATAAAAATGTCAACTATTTGTTGCGGAGTCTCCTTCTCTGGAGGCTTTCCCAACCCGCCTGGCTGCGTTCGTGTGTGGCCTGCCCTGGGTGATCCTGCTCTGGCAGCGGGGGCTGGACTCGATGATCTCTTGAGGTCCCTTCCGACCCCTGACATTCTCTGCTTCTATGATTAAGGCTCCTGTTTCGAGGTTGTTTCAATGCCCTAAATCGCAAACCCACAACCTCTCGTTGTGGAGGCACAGCTCGCACATTTGAGAGCCCAGCCAGTGCCAGTTACTTGACGTTAACAACAGAGGAAATAATTTCAGGCCCTGGTGAGAGAAACAGACAGTTCTGCAGGACTCCAGCCTTCAAACTTTCTTCCACGGTACCTCCTACTGGAAGCAGCTCCCTCGGCATCAGTGGCACCTTGTTCTGCAGGTGATGCTGTACCCAGCAGGAGAAACCTGCCCAGTTAGGCCCCAAGGTCCCCTCCTTGCAAAGACACATGCACGTGCATTGAGAGCCAAGGGTGGCATTTGGGACATCTCCTGTCTTCATTCACTCCTGAGAATTAAGAGCTAGCAAGGGTTTCAGGCTAACTTCCCATCCGCTCCAACCAGCCTCTGCACTGGACACTACAAGGCAGGGAAATCAAGCTTTTGTTTCACGCACAGCGGCCGTTGGGTATTGCACCGTTCGCAGAAGGGGCACGTACATTCTCCTCCTGCTCTCTGGAAACAGCAGGTTCTACGCGCTCGACAGTCGTAACCAACCAGCACATGTGCCAGGGCGCTCAGAGCGCTCGGCGCTGGCCTGAAGCGGGCGCCTGTTTGTAGGCGAAGCCAGACCAGGCTGGATTTAGCAGCCTGGTCTCCTCAGCAGACCAACAAACGCTTTCCCACACGCTACGGGCTCAGGTCAGCCTCGTTCCAGAGTTACCCACAAACACACAAGTCTATAACACAGTCGTATCAACATAGCAGCAAAGACCAGCAAGACACAGAACAGTTTCTGCCAACAGCGTAACAGCAAGACAAAAAAAACCAACCCCGGCAGGTGTGTAAACTGCGACTCTTGAAAAGACATCAGGAAATTCAACACGTTTCTTCCGTGGGTGAAAGCTCAGCATCCCCCCCCCAGCTTTAATCCTGCTTGGAAATATCTGATTAAAATGAGAGTCTTTTCCTCCAGCCCTGTAAGACAACGTGGGCCGGGAAAATTGTAATATACGAGACCAGGAAAGTGAAAATTAATTTAAAAGTAGAACCACGAGTGATTGTCAGTAAAGTCACAGACTCCTCAACAGTGTCTCCTGGAGACACGGCAGAAATTACAGAATTATTTTACCCTGATTCATTCAGTTTACCCTAATTCATTTAAATATCCATCTCTCAAAATAATTGACTGAGTTGAGTGAGCATCTTTGCTGAGTCACTGGGAGGAGGAAAGGAAAAGAAAGGAGGGGACTGTTGCCCAGTCAAGCTTTAGGTAGTGCCGTTCTTTTGAAGAAGCCATCCCAGAATCTTCCTAGATTGGAGGAGACCTTTAAGATCACCTAGTCCAATCATTAACCATCACCAGTTTTGCAATCTATGCCACCCCATCAGAGGGATGACGACGAAAGCATCGCTTGCAGAAATGGATCAGAATGAAGGAGGTACAAAACGGACAGCTTGAAGAGTCATTTTCCAGGGTGACAAATGGAACATGAAGCTCCACGTGTCTAGTGGGAAAGACAAGTGCTCTTTTGACATTCATGTTGGATATTCGCCCTACCCAAAAAGCACGGAACGTAATGAAAAGAAGCTTCTTACCAGGGAAGAAAATGCCTCCATACAGTAAAGACTGATTTGAAAGCACCTTGTCCTAAAACCTGCCAGAAGCAGGAATCTCACGAAAGAGGATTTCACTGAGGCACGGCCCCACGGTCAAATGCCACTAAGTGACTGCAGCTTAACGCTTCATTTCCCATTAAATGAGCCATCGGAAGAGAAGGGGGGGGCGCTCCTACCATGCCCTCAGTCAGATACTTAACAAAAAGCTTCTTAAATGTCTGTGAAGGTTCCTGCACATCCTTTATCAAGCACCCAAAGCCTTAGAGTAGAAAATACACAGAAATGAGATCTTGGGGATGTATCAACAGCAGCTGCTGAAGTCAAAGCTCCCAGCAGGAGCTTTCACACGGGTCTCGCTCTGTCTCGGGTATTCATTCATTGCAACTTTTACGAACCGTCCTCAAACAGCCTCTCACCTCCTCGCTAGAAGCTGCCCCCCATCTGTGTTCAGAAGGGGTCACGCTGCCGTTGGGATAAGACAAAGACACCGCTCAGAAATTAAGAATGGAGAGAGAGCTGATCACAATGAATAGCCGTGTCCAGGCGGGAGCCAGGATTTACTGCTGCTGCTGCTAGGCTGGGGTAAATATTCCCTTCAAAAGGGAGAAGCTGCAGCTCCACTAACAGAATCGCACAGCGGCAACTGTCCTATTTCCGCGGGAACCACTTTGAAAACCTGTAAGCAAGTGCTGATTACAACCAGGAGAAACAGCCACCTCCGGCGGCAGGGATGGGACTGAAATGCCCAGGAACCGACTGCAGCTACAAAGTCACTACCGTGATCCTACATGAAAGAACTTTACACGTTCTGCACAATGAACACGTACAGTAGCAAGACTCCACCACTCCCTTGATAGAATCATAGTCCAAACAAAAGAAAGAAGAAGAAGAGAAAAAAAAAAGGAAAGAAAAGATTGATTTCTACTCCCTAGTCAGCAGAAGAAGGTAGCCACAACTTTGCCTTCTGCTAGGAATTGGTTTGAGCCTGCTCCTTTCCAAGCACGCGTTGGACGCATCCAAGAGCGAGCGTTACGAGGCGGTATCGCAGATACCAGCCAGCCGTCGTCTTGTCCTTGGAAGCAAAAAAGCAGGGGAAAAAATAAAAGTGCTACTATGCATTCTTGGAAATTTAGAAGTCACGTGAAATACCAGTCCTCGAATCAGCCCAAAAGATAGACGCGGATTGCATCGAA
The DNA here is from genome assembly GCA_013389965.1 of Todus mexicanus. Classification (NCBI taxonomy): domain Eukaryota; kingdom Metazoa; phylum Chordata; class Aves; order Coraciiformes; family Todidae; genus Todus; species Todus mexicanus. The sequence goes on from WEIS01041730.1 coordinate 10,223, forward strand.
GTAGGTGCCACCATCACCAAAGCTCGTTAAGATGTGAATATTCACCAGCCATTCACAATCAAAAACAAGAGGGGGAAGGGAAAGGATAAAGAAAAGATGCCATCAATTTGCTGATATTTAACAATCCCGGAAGATTATTTTTTTTTTGTTCATTTTTGTGGGATTTTTTTTTTTTTTTTGTATTTTTCGTTTCGTTCCGTTGATTTTTTCTGCACCACGATTGCAAACCAGGAAGGCGTGACATGCAAGACAGCCAAGTTTCTTCCATGAAGTGTTCGACAACGACCAACTTGCCCACCCGCCCCTGAAACAATCCCATTCCCCGGCCCTTCCCCGAGCAGAGTCTGAAGGCACTTCCTCTCACATGATGTCGACAAAGAATTCACAAGGGTTGCCCATAGCCTTCTGGAAGGACTGCCGGCTCCCCGTCAGCTCCGGAGGAACAGAGCTCAGTTCCCTCACGGGGGGCCCTCCGGGGGGTCCGCTCGTCCCGTAGACTTTGGAGCCCAGCTTGGGGAGGTTGTAGAGGGGTGGGACTCCCGGAGGCCCATATGAATGATGGCTGTGGTGGCTTCTCTCGCTGTGGGTGGCAGAGACGTGACTCCGGTGGCTGAGCTGGCTGACCGGCCTCTCCCGACGCACGACGCTGGTGCCGCCCCCGCTACGGGCGGTGTGGTCGGACTCGCTGCCGCTGCCAGCCGACTTGCGGTCCTTCTCTCTGCCAAGAGCTCTCCTGCTGTTCTCGCTGTTGCTTCGGTTCGAGCCGCTGCTTTTGCTTCCTAAAGCCCACGAGCGAAAAGGACACAAGAGTAAAGCAGAATTAGCCGGCGTCCCCTGCCGCCTAACATCAGCTCCCACCAAACCCCAGGGATTCCGGTATGACCACTGGAATGGGAACGAGGATGACAAAACCAGGCCTGAACGTGCTTGTTGGTGGCTTATGGGGTTTAGCAATGACGATCGGTAGAACGACGCCGACAAGGTTGTGCCATGCACAGGTACACGGAGACACCTTGGAGCTTGCAGAGCGAAAGCAGCAGCTGGCCTACAATTAATTACTGCCTGGAAACCACTTGCTCCGCTGCCGCCCTGCTGACCGGAGACAGGGGAGGAGCGAAAATGGGAAGAAGCAGCAGGCACTTGGGGTTTGACTCAAGCAAACGAGGTTCAATCTAATTGTAACTGTCTTTGTTCTATCCTTGCGGAAAAAGCTTCTCAAAAAGAAACTCCCTTCCCTTCTCTATCGCCCTTGGTCACACTGGGTGTACTTGCACCCAAGGCCAAATCACCTGAGGTTAAGCGTCCTTTTGCTAGCTTTGATGGGTAGGTTCCTTTAAAATTCATCATGATAGTGTTCTGTTGGTGAAGAATTCTTCCCAAACCAGTTATTTGTTGAACTGCTCTACAATGAACCAGTAACACGTAGGATGTTCCCAGCAGAGGCCACTAAATCAACTCAGGAGAACAAAGGACTGCTCCTGGTGTGTGAGCGGAGCTGTTGCTACGGACAAGCTTCACTGAACTTCAGAACTGATTTTACCTTAAAGTGGAAGGTCATGCTCTCTAACCATGAGCTGGGATGATGTCAGGAGACGTTTCCAAGTTAGTTATACTTGAAAAAACCCCAACAAACCAGCCCACGGAATATCTCCCTAAGTTCACACCAGTAGGACTGAGACTGCCTGTGGTAATCCATCACGTTGCTACTCCAGATTTCGGTGTATCTGGAGGAGCAGCCCTGGAAGATCTGCCCAAACTCCAAGAGCGGCTAATGCAGACTTCTTATCTCAGAAGAACTTGGCTTTCTGCAGCTGCGCTCCACGCCCATCACACGGCAGGAAAATAGAGAAACCAGCTCTGGCTCCCTGACGTGCCTTTAAATCCCGTCACAGAACAAACTATCAGGAAGTTCTTCTAAGCCTCGAGTTTAAACGCAATCTAACAAGAGTTCTACCTCCTCGGCAGCTAAGGACTGGCCTGTCTTGGAGACGTGCGGCCCAACCTAAAGCTAAGGTTTGAAACGCTGCTGTATACTGAGACAGGTTGAGCATCCAAGACGATTAAAAAGACAGAAAAAAAAAAGAAAAAAAAGAAAAAAATACAGCTAAACATTTGGGTCACAAGAATCTAAATGATCATGCTGTGAATTCATTAAGGTTATGGAGGCATTTGAAGCTTACCAATCCCCTAGAGTCAGCCATTCCTCTAGGAATCCTTCAGTCTAACGCTTGCTCAGAACAAAACAAGGGAATAACAGTTACAAAATAAGAAACAACACGGGCGTGTAGTTTCCAAAAGGAGAACAAGGAAAGCGTTGAAACCTTTCAAAACGAAACACCTTGGTGCCTTTCACAAGGCTCGCTTTAGCCGGTAACACGGGTCGCATGGGTAAAATACCAAACCTTTCCTCTTCCAGCAGCAGAGATCTAATATTCTACTGCCCACAGAACCAGCTGCCAGAAAAAAAAATCATCCCATTCTTCCCAGCACAATCAGCTTGAAGTTCTAAAGCCTCTGGATGCCACCGTCAGCTTCCTCACAGACACTTGCTATAGATAAGGTGGAAAGCAATAATGCTAAAATCTTGTGAGTTCCTGCTAATGAATTTTTTTGGTGCAATTTTGCAAATTCTAAGTGGCCGCGGTGAACAGGAAAAAGTTGCATTGAAGTTACTGGATGTTCACCATAAAAAAACAGGGAATCCTCACCCTTTCTTTACTGGCAGCATTTCCAAGAGCAAAACTCACTCTGGAAGTGGTTTAAAAAAGTAAAAAGAGAGTCTGTATGGTCAAAAAAAAAAAGACTTAACTTTTATTTACTAAGGTTTAAAAATGAACTACAAAATTATCCTAGGGCCGGAAAGGAGGAGGTCAGGTTATTAATCCATGCAATAGTCTCTTGTTTTTTCCTTGTCATGTTACGGAAGAGACTCTCCTCCCCACGAGCAGTTTCTCAGCCCTGTAAACATCTGACTGGCCACCTCGCGCTTGTCTCACACAAGCAAGGAGAGTGATTTTCCTTGTGTACTGAATGCTGAAGTGAAAGCCAAGAGCACCTCAGTGCTAATCCCTGGCAAAGGCTCTGAACTCTAAAAAGAGGGGCAATAATTCCTCTGCTTTAACAGGGTGGACAATTGAGTCATTACTGTTGGCCTCATCGGCGTTCTCTAAGCCGTAGTTTACCGTGCGGTGGTGTTGGGTAAGAAAAGGACAGGTGCCCATGACACCACCGACACAACAAACTTGGCTCTAACTCCCCACTGGCGTTTTGCACGGGGTCCAAAACTAGAAGGTATCTGTTCTATTCTAGTGACTGAGAACATCGCCGGCAGTTTCCCTGCAGAGCTGAAAGGCAAACCCCCTCCATCACATCCACAAACCGCTCGGCTCCAGCGCGGTCGCCCCCGATCCATGCAGGTAGCACACAAAAACCACAAGACAGGAGCACAGACAGTACACGGAGGAAACTCAAGCAAATGGTTCGGGGTAATGACAGCCACAGAAATAAATACCAAATGAACCATCTTACCTTCGCTTTGCTGGCTCCCTGCGCTGCCGCTACCGTAGCTAAAGCCCGGGTCTTGGTACGCTGGTGGAAAACACGGAGGGGGCAGAGGATACTGGTACGGATATCCTTGGCCTAATGGCCAGGGAGCAGTGGGATGTGGAAGTGGAGCAAGGGTGTCCTGATCCGAGGCTCCGCTAGAACCGTTGTTGAGGTTCAGTGCAGCCATATCTGGAAAAGAGAGACAAGCTGAAGACTGTTCTTACCCAGCTGCTGACTCCTGCCTATCAATAACGGCAACACCTAGTGTGGTGAGGGACCAGAGGGACTTGGCCTCCAGAGTTCACTCGAAATATCACACGTGGCAGGGCAGACATTAATATTTACCCCTGAGCACTAAGGTACCTTTGCAGAGTTTCTGTAAGTCAAGGAGGAATCATCCCCATTTTACAGATTGGGAACCGAGCGTGACTGACACGCGGGAAGTTTGCGGCATCTCCAGGAATAAATCCTCAGTGCCAGCCCCTATTTGAAGAGTTCAGCCTTCTCTTCCAAGTGGTCTCACTGCTTGGGCTAACAGGAATTGTCAAGCACTTGTCATGCAACTTCAGAATAACGGCCTGTGCTCAACGCCCGCTTGTCCTACAGGACTCTCCTACGAGTGCAGGAGAGAAGACAAGACACGTGCAGCTCCCAGGGGAGGAACTTACTGCCACAGAGGTCTCCAAAGACGTAATAGCACTGTTCCGAGAAGGTGATTTTGTTCACAGTGTGCCTGAGGTAGCCGTGTTTTAACATGCTGCTGGCGTATTTTCTAGCCTCCCGTCGGTCTTTGAAGCCTTCCACGTGTGTGTAAAGCCAGTCAACCACATCTGCTCCTAAAATGAGAACAGGAAGAGAAGACGCAGGATCATCTGAGCCAAATCAATCTTGTCTGGTTTTTTCATCTTCACATTATCACACAGCCCACTAGCACTGCTGTGCCAGGTACTGAATGCAAACACAAATATGTTGCGATCCTGCTCCAAAGAGCTTAAAAAGTTGTCAGCAAATAGTAACTACAGCCTGGACTGACTAAATGTCAGCACAGTTCAGGTCACTGGACACTTAGCATCAAAAGTAGACTAGTCGTGGTAATAAAAAGTTCATATCAGGATGGTTTCTTCACCCTGTTTCCACCATTGTTCGGTGGGGGTTTTTTCACCCCCCGAGGATTCCTTCCATCTGCTTACCTATCACTGCGTTGGAGATGGTAATTTTTAACCACATCCTGTCCCGAATTTCAAGGCCTGAGTCTGGTAGCTGCATAACCTTGACAATAGTAGCCATGTCACTCTTCACAGTTAGGGGAGATTCTTCTAATTCTAAAAAGAAGAAAGGTTACACGCCTCTTTGAAATGAACCGCGTCTGAAAAGAACTTCTCAGCCTTTGGATGAAACGTTTCAATCCTCGGCTTTACCAACAGATGCCAAAAAAGACACAAAGGTTCCCAAACGCGCCCTCATCAATGGCACGAATTACAACGTTCGTACCAACTCTTCAGAGATTGTGCCCAGTGCGACCAGTTCAGTCACGGAGACACTGAGTCCCTGCGTGTCCTGGCTGCACCAAGCAGCTGTAGATCAGCGGCGAGCTCTGCCAGCCCACGCTGCACTGACAGTTGCGGCCAAGGAAACCCAGGGAGTCCTCTGACCATTGCTTTCCATTTCCATTTGCCACGAACAGCCCCTACCCACCCAACGGCCAGCGCACTGCGCGCAAAACTCTGGAGAGCAAGGGCTTTTGGCTTGTTCTTTAACTTCTGGGTTAACTGGCAGGACTAATACCCATCTACATGGAGGAAGATGTCACCGTGTGACCTGAGGTGCCTCCTGGAGGAGTCTAGGTCCTCCAGAAACTCTTTCTCTACCCTACATGGCACCTCATACTGAAAGCCCAGGGGGGTGAACCTGGGTCCAAGAGCCTACCAGCCTTCTGCGCAGAACCCCACCGCCCTGTCTATACATAGACAACTGTATTCTTTGGACACAGCACCCAGCCCTCCTTCCTGCTCCCATTTTCTCAGCCCGAGAAAATTCACGTCAAGCACGAGTGGCCTGTGTTTGTAGTCCAGACCTTCTCCAGCAGCACTTCAGAACTTCTCCTCCCCTCCCTCCTCCCAGCTCCCCATAGCACCCACCTTTCAAAAGCACAAGGGAACCAATTTTGTCCTTTTCCAGCAACCCCAGGTTTTCATAAAAGGTACAACAAGCATGAAACAATGAAAACTGAAAATGCTTCTTTCCACACATGCACTGCTTATAGGCATGAAAACATCCCAGCCCATCTGCGCATGCGGTTTCCATACTTACAAAGTTCGAATCAACGCTCGAGTTTTGCTTTTGCTTTAAGTTAGTTTGGTTAGTGGCAAAAAGCAACATGTTTGTTTGGTTGTTTGTTGGGGGGGGGGGGAGAAAAAAACCAAGACAACAAACCAGTATTCAAGTAAAGTGTGTGGGGAGCGCTAAAGAACAACACTGGCCAAAAAATCATCGATATTTTCCAAGTCTGCTAGATAACGAAGAATTCTAAGATGCAGCTAAAATGCACCAAGGTTGGTCTGAACTCAGTCAACTGTGGGGCTCTACCCGACCACCGGTACCGGTATGTGCAAATCTGAGGAACAGCACAGACAGCAACTCCTTTCTGGGGAACCAAACCTACCACAAAGCTCTTTCTCGGGGCTTTGATTATTGCTCTAGAGTGACAATTTTTTTCCCATTAGCAGATCCTGTAATAAAAGAGGTGTACGCTCAAGGAAAATGAAGTCCTACCACATGTGACACCACCAGTGGCTTGTGTCTGAGGAACGAAAAGGCCCCAGGAAATCACGCAGTGCCTCAGGCTGAAAACTATGAAGCAGAAATAGTTTGAAGGCTCAATGCAAAATCCTCTGAAGTCCATGCAAGAGAAAAAGAGAACTTTCGAACAACGTCAGCGGACTGCATTTTGAAACTGCAACTTTCAAGAAACACGGAAACACTTGAAGTTAATCTCATGGAATGGGACAGCTCTGCTTTGCAGAAAGAGGTCCCACAGCGGCAGGAAAAATCTAAGTTCAGCAGAATAAATGAGGGGCAGAGTTTGCACTGACCAAGGCAGCGAGTTCAACACTCGAACCACTGCGAGAGAACATTCCCCTGCATCAGCCAGAACACTGCTGGAGAACAAGAGGCTTTTAAAGGCAATAATTACACTGAAACACCTCAGTCTGCCTTGGTTTGCATAGTCCTGCTCTTGAAGGAATGCACCTGAGAAAATAAAGAGCGACCACAGAGTAATTCCTGCTGGGTGGTGGTGATTTGTATGGCCCCCAAATCTCAGGGGCTTTGATCGCTAGCACCGAGGTGATGATGGTTGTGCAAATGCTTCGGATATCAGAAGTTCGCTTTTGATCCAGAGGCTAGAGAGCAAAGGAATGCTAGGCAGAAGGAAAGCAGTTATTCGGTCCATTGACGTCGTCTTGGCCTTGCTATACAGACAGAGTAAACCAGCAGCCGTTCACAGAGCTTAAAACAAGGAACAGACACAAGAGACTGTCTAAGATGACTCCGTTCATTCACTGCTTCCACTTCCACAGCCAGATACTGTAGGACAGATATTAAATTTGCTTCAAATACCAGCGACTCTAGCCTCAGAGGAACTGAAAGAGAGAATCTTGCCCTGGAACATGAAAAGTTAGAAAGCCCCATTTTGCACGAAGCTCTTTGTTCCGAGATGTCAACACATAGTCTCTCCTCGCCTCTCTCTCCTCCTCCGATCCTCCCCAGCTCTGTGTTTCCTGCCAAAGAGGTTCACAGGGCAGGTGCTCTTTGTCCCTAGGGCCCTGAGGTGCTGCCTGACGGGTTCAGAATTGGGGAGTAACGCGACTGATCTGAAGGAAGGAGCGTTAAGCAGAAGGTCACAGTGAAGGTCAGGGGTACTCCACGTTCTCTTGCATTCGGGGAAGGAAACATGGTGAGTCACTGGCATAGAAATGAGAAGCTGTCTCCAGAAATGCAGTTCTGCTCCCAAATAACCTTTATTTTATAAGTATGATTGAGAGGGCGTCTGCATTCCACGCTTCCCAATCCCATCCCTACATAGCAAGGCACACAATACATGAATAGTTCAAGAGGAATGCAGACGCTTGTTGTTTGACAGCAATCAGCGGATACATTGGATTCCAGCAACCTCTAGTACCTGTAAGGCTGAAAACACATCTCAGGGTAAGGCAGGCATCAGGGAAGGGATTCACTTGCTCTCTGCTGCGGATCTATTTCCCCTCCAGTGGTGCTGCCTACCAGCTAAGGACGCGCTGAGCTACTACACCTACAACAAGCACAACGGCCCTTTCAGTTTAAGGTGAGGTGCAATTCTAGGAACTACGTGCTTAGAAAAGTTGAGAGAGGGTAGAAGGAAAAGAGGCAGACACCTGGGTAGTCCGATAGGACTTAACTGGCCCTTGCAAATACACCTTTCAGGCTTCAGCCATGCATTTGTCCAAGGAAGATGCCGTCACTAATCACCAACACATCGGTCTTTAAAACCCTCGAAGTGTTGTTGTTCTTGTTTTGTTCTGTTGCTTTTTCTAAATGAAATCCTCCCTTTATCTCTGGAAAAATCTTACACCATGAAAAAAGTTACTCAGCCAGCCCTAAATTTAGACTCCAGACCTGGCAGACACTTCACCATCCCCAGTTAAACACGTCAGTATTTATCTGGCTTTCAAGGGATCCGTACTGAGGTAGCTTTGTTCCGCAAATGAGATCATTTCCTCCAAATTTTAAAGCCACTTTGAGATTGCTGTGTGTATATATATAAAAAAATAATATAATAAATCTCCTTGCTACAGATGAACAAATCTGATCACAAGCGTATATCAGAGAGCAAAGGAAGAGCAAAAGAAAGGAAGAGTTTATACCTTTAAACAAAAATTTCCAAGGTAAGGAACTGTGACAACTTGTTGGCTACGTGGATATGACTAGTTTAGAGACTGCCACAGCCAGACAAACCAGGAAAGAAACTGAACTCTAACCATCATTTCATGGGGGACATTAAATGTGGTTTTCCCTTGTTCAATAAATTCTGCAGGTATGAAAAAGAATACAAGAAGGGCATGTGACTGGCAGTGGAAGACCTCCTAAATGATACACTATCACCCAGCGAGATCTGTCTGAAGTAAATTATTTAAATTTATTAAAAACCAAGGAGGAAACTCTCACATTCACCTGAGGGGATAAACAGTAAAAGGGACCAGGAGCCACCTCTTCCTCACCGCGTACCCTGGCCAAACACCACTGCGCTACCTTCTAACCTTTGGAAGAAAAAGCTTTTACGCTCCCCATCAGAATTACAAGTTTAAGAAAGCATTCAAGAGTTCTGTGGTGGTTGTCGTTTTCATCGTGCTCGTGGCCGGGGTCGGTTTTGCGCACAGCTCGGCACTGCTGGCCCCGAGCAGAAGACGCCTGCCCTGTGCTGGCCGCAGTGTGACTTACTTTCCGAATCGGGAATTGAGCTTGTTAGTGAGGAGCTGGTAGATGTGGTGATGCTCATGGAGGGGCTCATACCGTAACGGGGGTACGCTCCCGTCATGGCTGTGGTATGAGAGATCCACGCCGCAGGGTCGATTGGCCTCACCGGTTCTGCTGCAAAACAACCAGAAAGGGAGAACAAGAGAAATGGAATCAGATTTGCAGTAAGACCTAGAGGAAGAAGGAATTTTGGGGGAGTGCACAAGTCCTTGCTATTCTGACAGCACAGCTGCACGAATTTCAATGGAATATCGCGCCCTCATCCTCCTAGGACCAAGAAGAAACTGGTGTCAGTATCCTAGCAAAGCACTCACCAGCAGGAGGCAGCTGTGTTTGTCACACGAGCACAAATCTATAGCTACCTAATGTTTATTAAGCCAGAAGTTTTAAAACTAGATCATTTTTAAGAGGCTTTATTTATAACAAACAACGATGCTCGCCTCAAATTTTAAAAATACTCGGTTTGAATTGTTTCTAGGAAGTGTACATGTGACAAAATGAGGCTTTTCAACACTGAAGTATAGCTATCCTCCAATCAATTGTAAGGTTAAGTTCAAGAGGATGTAGCCACCAAAAGGTTAAGACCTTGATCCAAAGCCACGTGAATCGAAAGAAAAAGCCCCACGAATTCAGTGGGCACTGGAATCTCAGAAACTGAGTATCTTAAACCCCACCCCTGCCTTCCAAAACCAAAAGCAAACAAACAATACAACCAAAGTATCAAACATAAATCTGTTAGGTATCAAAATAGCTGAGAATTTGGAGACCTTGAGGGCTCCACAGGACCCCAGGAAAGAGCAGCGATACGTACTCACCCCTGGGGATGGTGAAGTAACTCCTGGGAGTAGGGTCCCAGCATTTGGCTACTGTTAGGCTGATAGGTCTAGGAAGAAAGAAAACAAGTAAGGGTGGCTCTTGACTCCCCCTACAGAAGCTGTAACTGCCTCAATAAACTTGCTGAAACAAATTTATTCCTATCCAACAGTTGCCAAGCACATTCCAAGAATGCTTTTGAGATGCTTGTCCAAGTATTTTCAGTACATACCAGCACCAGGACGCTTCTGATGATTATAGTGCAATCTATTAATGAAATCTGTCAAATGATCAGCTCTGGAGATATTAAAATGCTCATTGTATAAACAAATAGCGCTACCGAAACCAGGCAACTCCTGGTTTGTGATGGTTTTGGCTGGTACATTGGAACCAGTCTCGCTGATCCATCATTCACACGGAGGTGTTGCTTATTGAGATCAAAATGTTGATTTCTCGGAGGTTTGCCCAATACCAGTAACTGTACACGGAGGATAAGCAGCAAGAGATTTTGTAACATGCTCACCCTGGTTTGGAGACTATTTCCCGTAAAACCCGTACGGCATCGTCATTGCTCATGTTCTCAAAATTGACATCGTTCACCTGAAACGTTGCAAAAAGCAGAGGTCAGGCGTGGCAAGGGGAAAGTTAAAGACATTCTAATTATTAGTTTCCAAATTTATTTGCCTTGTAACTGTTCCCACTCCTTCGAGCAGCTGCAGAACTATCATTCCTCAGAGCACATCAACTACCCACAACGAATTACACATTTAACAGATAACAGTCTTTGTGACACATTTCTCCGAGTATGAACAAATTCTGTTAACTAAGTCCGTGGATCTGGTGGGAAGACTGAGCAGAGCCACCACAGTACAAGGCAGCAGCGTGGATTTTTGGACACGGACCAACCTGCAGAAGCATGTCTCCTGGTTCAATTCGGCCATCGGCTGCCACCGCCCCTCCTTTCATAATTGAGCCGATGTAGATGCCACCATCACCCCGGTCATTGCTCTGTCCTACAATGCTGATTCCCAGGAAGTTATACTTTTCTATACAGGTAGAAAGCGGAGGGCGGGGAGGGGAAACAGAAAAAAAAAAAGCAAACAATGTGATTGGAATGATAGTGAAGTGCTAACACCAGGCTACTTCAGACTTGAAAATTCAGTTCTCTCAACACATCAGCCAGGCCACGTTCGACTTACAATTATCTCAGGTTACCCTATTGGCGTGTGTCTGCCTGGCACGGTCAGGGAAAGGCAGCAGGGAAACACTGCTAAAGACATTATTTCCTCATACAGGACACTGAAAAGTTACATTCAAAACATCAGCAAGAGAAACGACATTGAAAAGACACGTCTACACCTAGAAATTAGGCACCCCATCAGCATTAGCCAATGTTTGTCCACACGTCAGAGTGGCAGGATGAATGTGGTGCTACAGAAAGGTGCTGAACAGGCGGTGCTGAGCATTTCTCTCTGGGTAAACAATGAAACGTGTGTGCAGCAGAAATTCAAACTCCCAGCACCCTTCTACTCTTGCTCCTAACAACGTCTGACCCCTCACCATTCCTAGAAAGAACAGCAGAACTCCATATCCTGGAATTGCAGCTTCTTCCCTGGGATTTTCAGAAAAAAATATTGATCTGTTGGTGCAAACGGCTCAGAACTATCTGGTACCGGCCTGAAAATCCAGGCAGAGACAGAGCAGCAGCAACTCTCAGCTGCCATTCCCTTCAGTTCAATTGGCGTTCTTTCCAATCAAAGAACTTTCTGCTGGCTCCAAAGGCAACTACACCACAATGAAATACATCTGTATGACTTGAAATTCATCATAAAAAACCACATTGCTTATCCTCTTACCCATGTTGAGTGTGACCGTGATGATATTTAGGGACATGGTAGAATCAGTGATGCTGCTGAACGAAGACGACTGCAAAATACAACAGAAAATTCTCAAGGTTTTAAATGGCTCAGAGTAAGATGATTGAAAGAACTACTGAGGATTAATTCACTGAGAACTGGCTAATAAATTGGACTAGCATAGCGAACTGCTTAATCCAGAAACCACTGTGGCCTCCTCAATATTATTTCTCATTTAGAATCTCTAAGAAAAAAAAAAAATCCGAACACAATCTGCGCTTTCTCCAGAGATTCATTTACGAAACACACACAGTAAGCTCCTGTCTTGATGTTTCTCAACCAAACTTCACATTGAATCATTTCTGCTTCCCGACTACATGACTGACAGGCAGACATTTAAATACTAAAGTGCCCAGCGTAGTGTGAATTAGTACATCCACGGCTCCTCCCCAAAGAGAGGAATGAAAAATGCATGAGTCTTCAGGAAGTGAGAAGATGGACACTCCCCCACCTCCCAAATGAAATACAAACGTGTTTTAGCAAATATCTTCTAAAACATTACTCTGGTTCTTGTGCTAGAACGCATTCATACTCATTCTTTAATCTGTGAAGACTGGTGTTTATAGGAGAACGAAACAGCTACTTCAAGAAGTCTGTCTTTGGGACCATCTCCATTCTGCTTCCACAGGACTAGCATCGAAAAGGGCAAGAGGAAAGATCTCCAATTTCCTACAAACGCAGGTTTCTCCCTTTAGCAGGATGCCTCAAAGCCTCAGCAATTTATACATCAGATGTCTAACACCACACGCATCCCTTGCCTACATCAGCCAGTGGCGTAATGGAGTTTCTCCTGCAGAGGCTGCTTTTGAAAGACACAAGAAATGCGATCACTTCAGAGCCAAAGGAGAAAGGGAGAGGAGAAAAAGAGTCTTGACTCTAGTGCTGCAGAACTTCACATGGTAGAGATCTAGTCCAGGAGCCAATGAATGAACAGGGCACACACCTCTTCTGGATCCCTTCCTAATACACACGCTACACACTCGAAAACCATGGTTTGCCTCCTTGGAAAATTATGATGCCGATCTTACCCTGTCAATCTGCCGCATCCTTTGTTTCCTCCTCCTGCGCTTGTGCTTCCGAATGAGCCGGGATGAAGTACTCTGCTCCGTGGAGCTACTCAACCTGAGGGAAACGGAGAGCAAACATCAACTCTGTAAAGCTGAGCTATTTGCATTTCTCATTCCTACAAACGCAGGAGAGAGTCAATCACACAAACACCATCGGCCAGCGTACAACGTATCCTCTGCTTGCTGCTGAGTTGCTGCTCCATCCCAGGGCGTGCTCTGTCTTAGCCTCTGCCTAAGAGCACCAAGACGACACCAGCTTAACTACAGCATGGGCTAGAGAGGATCATTTACTGGCTTGCTTCCTTTTAGGAGCAAGACTGAGCGCATCCCACATCTCACCAGGCATATATCACCCTGCTTTAACCACCCTGGTGGTTGAAAAAAGGTGCTCCTGACTCTAGGACCACGAAAGAAACATCTACTCTCTTAGAAGAGTTGTACATTAAAAAATACTGCTCATCTCCGCTCCAAGAGAACAACAGACAACCTGGAGAGTCTCTAAATATTAATTTTTGTGAGTCTTGTGATGATGCTTATATTTTCTTGTGCTGCTATTACCCTGTTAACAAGAATTTCTTGCATGAAGTAGGTGTGCTTCAGCCAAGCGCACTGAGCTGAATACTGCAGACGATGGAACTGCTCAGAGGGTGTGAATCTCTCACATTCTCTTTGAATTCACAAAACTATTTCAGGCATGTTAACCTCACACACTCCTTTTTTTTTCCCCCTCCCAGCAAGGCAAATTAATTTAATTTAAAGAGCCAAGAGGTGGTATTTTCAAAAGAGATCAAGAACTCGATAATTCTCGCTCTGTGGAAACAGCTCACAGCACCTTGTTTTCTGAGGCTTTACTTCTTCAACAGGAAAAATAAAGAGGTCTCCGATGCAGAGCTCCCAGAACTGGACTTGTTCAACATTCACCACTCTTCTTGAAAGCACCGGCAAAGATGGACACAAAAAACTTCTCTTACATTTTACTACCAATACTCTCCCTCTTCCTAATTCCACTCAGATTTCTCTCTCCTCCTCTTCTCCCGCAGAATGTCTCATTAGCAGGATTCAGCTAAAACCTTCCAGCACGCTGGAGTTTAGGCGAAGCTGCAACAAGGCGAGGCATGTTGCTCACATCGCAGTGAACCTGCCTGCTCTTTGAGAAGGGCAGCAACAAAGAAGAGAGGCAAAAGACTGGGGGACTTCTTCTGCATAAACACAAGTCAAGCAACAAGATACTTCAAAGGCTACGAGGGAGATGTGAGTGCCCTTCTTCTGCTGATTAGAGGAGGAACTGAGCGCTCCAAGCTGCAAACAGACCCTCTGCTCCCTGGCTCTGTTCCCTGCTGCAGTCAGACAGAGGTGACGAGCTGCGACTTCCCCCTCGGTTTGGAGACAGCTGAGCTAGTCCAGAACAGAAAGGACAAAACCAGAGATTATTGGCCAACCTCTGAATTTCTGCTACCAGATGATAATCTGTGAGCAGTGAAGTTATCGGGGTTTTTTTCAGTGAATTATATTAGTTACATCAAACTGCGAACACTAATTGCAAGCTGCTGACAATAATCCTCCAGCTACAGATGTCGTATCTGCTCGACCTTTATCTGCTTAACAGAAGACAGAAATAAGACTGTACAGAAATAAGACTGACAGAAATAAGGGCTGTAAAGTTCACCACGAGCTCCCTGCATCAATCTGCACTCAAAAATACCACCTACTACATGCAAACAACATTAACATTCAATTATATCGTACTCTGAAAACAAAGAAGATAAATTATTGCACTCATGCTACTTGAAGGGTTCTGTGCTGTCCTGCAATACCTGTCAACAAATTAATTCACTGAAACTAAAGATTATTGCTTCTCTCTAACTAAAGGCAACAGTATTTCCTTGGACTGGAAATCAACCAACTCTGCTGCACTGCTCCACCTTAAAAATAAAATAAATCAGTGTCACACACACACTATTAGAAAACCATCCTCAACTACACAACCTCTGCATTTCCAAGACAGTAACATCCTTCACATCCGATCTTGTCTCTCAGTGACCTCCTCCATGCACAATCTCCTTTCCAACAGAGGTTTTGACACCAGAGTTAAACAAACTTACCCTCTTCAAGCCTCTTTCTCCCCAGTCTGCTGTCTCCAGCAGATCTGGAGCATCCTCGACGTTCTGTTTGGCTGCTTTTGCCTCTAAAGAAAACTTCTCCCTGCCAGCACAATCTCTCATCTGCTTGAGAACCTCATCGCCGTAACACAACAGCATACCTCGGAGCATTCCATTTAGTTGCTCGTCCTGACTAGCTGGCCTGGCAGCTCTTCTCTGTGCCAAAAGCTTCTGCCCTAGCCTAGAAAGGAAAAGTCCTGCACAGCAGCTTTCAAGAGTCTCTCTTCTCGGCCAGACGCAGGAAGCTTTACTTTATTAATACAGAAAGAGTTAGCTGGGTCTAGCAGAATGTGCTCCAGTGGCCACCCTGACTGCCCTAATCCTGCCCTACTGCATATCTTGCTGCCATGGAAATGATGAATTTATTTACAAGCAACAAAATCAGCTGCAGGGTGGTTGTTGTTGTTGTTTTTGGCTTGATTTTTCAGGGAGGAAGGGAGGGTTAGAAGCCCTAAAGGCTTTAGGAAGGCTTGGAGTACATTGAGGTTAGCTACCGTATCTTGCCAACCTTTATGCACATTTGTGAAGTACAAAGCATCCAGCGGGCTAATTTTCTGTATCTTCAGGTGTTGGCAAGTTCACTATAACTGCAAAATAACTTCTTGAAACTAATTCAGGCCCAAATCTTAAACGTTCATCTCGTTACCCTTTCAACCCTTTGGAAACACCCAAGCTTCAAACAGAATTTGAAGGGACTGCAGTTCTTCAACAGGTTTGAAACTCTGACTAACTGCAACACCAAGTAGATCCCCCCGAGTTCAATAACCCAATAATCTGTTTGTAAACATAGCAAAAGTGTCTCCAGCACTAGGTATTCTTTGTTGTTTTCATTCTACCTAGAATTGAAGAGTATCAGGTGGCACCTTATTTGTTTTAGCTACAGATTATACACAAGGTGATGTTACTGATGGATTACCAGTGCTCAAATCACACGTAGCAGAGGGGAAAAAAAATAAAGGGGAAAACCCACAAAGCTATAAATCTTCTCATGTCGCCCGTCAGCGTGTTTCAGGAAAGCCCAGAAATACAGTCAGGTGGCTGGGAAAGAGATGCAAACAGTATTTAACAGCTCAGTCACCCGCCAGCGCCCTACCTGCTTGTGTTGTCGTCATCATCGGAGTCAATGAAGCTGCTGGATTCCAGCTCACTGCTCATCATGGTAGAAGAGCTGTCATAACCAGGAGGGTGCTCGCGGTGTCTGTCCAGCTTCGGATGGCCATTGATCCGAGGGACTGTAAAGATAAAAGGAGCGTTACTAGGCCAAGAGGAAGAGCAGAGGAGAAGCGGCACCGTGAGTAGCACAAATCCACGCTGACAGCTGCAGGCGACTCCGCAGGAGGATCGTGATGCTGAAGCCAAGCTCTCTGCAGAACTCAATTCCATTCAAGAGCTGGACAGGCTACTGCCCTGCCTGGCCCGCCTGCAACCTGCCTTCTTCCGAACTTTTTCATTTGTCTGCGGCTCAGTTCATAGCCGAGCCATAAAGAAATCGAGGCAGAAGCGGCAGGCGTCAACGAGCACTACAAAGGTACCAGAACATCAGCTAGAATGGCCGTGAGAAGTTGATGTCAGTAAGAGGGTACACGTGAAGATCTTGGAAAAGCAGCAGGTAACACAATTGGAGTCAGAAGACCCGTAATCTCTAAGTGTTGCATTTTGTCAAGAATTTTCCTTCCTCAAACAAGAAAGGCTCAGCTTGATAATGCACCTGGTCGAGAAATAAACACAGCAGGCCTCAAAGACAGACAGAGATTTTAAAACGCACTCTCCAAACTGACAATAAGGCTGCAATCAATTCTCCTGCTGTGTCACTTCCATATCCCGTTCGATCGCCCAGCTCCTAGGCACATCTGTAGGCACAGAAAATGGCTCTGAAAACACTTCAGCTGGCTACCCAAGAAGAACAAACCTTCTTTCAAGCCACAGAGCAAAACCAAAGCTCCTTCAATAGCAGCAAGCTTTGGTCTGAGGAGAAGCTGAACGGTACCAACCCTTCATCACCCCTCTCAGGACTGATGCTTGTTTTCCATCCTGTCATACGCCGAAGGGCAGTTGGGATGAAACCATTTATTCAAGCCTTGAATCCTCTTCTGAAACTAGCACATACTTGTACTAATGAGTCAGGGACTTCTGAAGACACTTCACCTCTAAGTGTAATTTCAGGAGCAATTCTTGGCTCGCAAGAATATTGTCACCAGAAATCCGTCTGCTGGACTACCTGAAAACAGGGGACGCTGCCACGCTTACACGCTCTGCGCAGTTTTCCTGAAGAGGGAATAACAACCAGGGAAAGGTGGCGATGTACGCACAACGGCTGGTGGCAAAGCTGCAAACCATGCTGTAAAAATTCACTTGAGGCTCTACAGGCCCAACAAGAGTCCTGGGGGCCTCAGGTAATGGAGGTGCAAGGTCCCGTTTCTGTGCAAAGGTAACAGCTTGTGCCCAAGAAATCAAGGACAGAGTCAGTACTGCAGCCAAGGAACAAGGAGCAAGAGGTCCAACATGAAAGGATCCAGTTTCAAGAGACTGGGGAGCATGCAGTTGAGGATTTTATTAATGCTGCAATACATTAGCATGGACATAAACTCCCCAAACCCACTAATAACAACCCAAACTTTCACACACCCTTTAGATCCAGCGTGCATTATCTCATTTTTACACCGAGCGCCTCAGTTTCCCTGCACAAAACACAGGCACTGGCTGCTTCGAAACTTCAGCTGAAATGAAGGTTAATACCTACAGCGATGCACGCGGGGCTGGCCTTCGGGATAGCATCTGACTGGTGCCAGTGGCCTCATCAGGTGGTGACGCCACTTGTGACAGTATCTCCTAGCAGGAGCGGGTCTCACAGGGGAACGCTGCTGTGAGGGGAGCTCCTGTTGCCTCTCCTGCTGTGGCTGGCTCCTACCGAAACACTTCAAAAACCTGGCAGTGACCACTGCCCTGCCCACACGGAAGGAAATCCCCGGCGCGCGCTGCGACTATCACCCTGTCCAAGTCCAACAAACACGTCCAGGCGTACACAGAGCTTCCCACAAGCAGGGATTTTTCATGCACAGTGTGGAAGAAAAAGTCAGTTCAGGGCTTCTGCTGAGACACTGGAAAATCCCATTCCTGAAGACTCTAAAATTCTGAAAAAAAAAGTATGTATTTTTGCATGCTCTTCCTCCACGCCATAATCCCAAGGAAGGCTGTGCCCAAGCGGCAGCGGATCTGGTGAGCAGTGTGTCTTGAAGGACTGGGGAAATAGAACAAAAATCATCGACTTGGCCATTTGCAGCTCTGCCAGTTCCACAACACACTTTGTAACCTCATCTGCTGGACATCAGGCACTCTTTTTCACAGGCTTGTTCTGCAAAGCCAAACCCTTTCATAGCCACACTTCCGTGGGGTCCTGTAATATGACAAAGCTCTCCTTATGCCAATAAACCACACAAAAATAGACCTTTGGAATTTGCATAATTAATTCCTAGAATATCATCAGGCTACTGCAGATTATACAGTGATTTGGGGCTTCTTTTAAATTTTCTCTTATTTTAATGTGTTATGGAAATGTTATCTCAGATCTAAATGCACGGGTTTCCATTCTCATAACATTTCTCTTTTTTGGAGAGAGAGGTATTTTGTTTCATGTACCTCAAACCCTCTCTCAAACCCCGCGCCCTGTCATTACTGGTGTGTACTCCGGGACCGCGGCACAGAAGCAGTCTGTCGAATGATTAACTTCTTACAGAAGGCCAAAAACTTCAAACATTTGCAGCTTCCGTGCGATTTCGTAAGGATTGCAACAGCTCGGCTGCTCTCAAGGTTCAGCTAAACACTTCAGAAAGAGAGCTCTTCATCAGCCTTTCTTGCCAGTTGTTCCGCACAAGCCCAAGGAATTAGGCCAAACGCAAGATGATGATACTTCGTGTAAATTAGTGTTTGCTTTTAGAGTCATTAACACAGCGAGGGTTAATATTACCATGGTCTGAGCGTTCCTGTGCAGCGTAACCACGGACGCCGTGTTACCGCAGATGCTAAATTAGCATCTCAAATGCTAAATTAAAAACAGATTTAGGATATTTGTTCAGGATTTTGACCCGAGCTCTTCAAAAAGTAAATGTTCTCTAACATCATCAGACTCGGAGACTGTCCCAGTATTATGGATTACTTGGGTATAAATGAATCAGTGTTTTTTAACAAGCCTCTATTAAGTCTCAGTGCTTCCTAGCAAATAGCATTTTGAAAGTGTACCTTCGCTCCCGGAAAAGTTCACTGTCTCTAATTGAGTCGAAGCAATCTTCTGTCCCCCGGAGTATGGTCATCTTCAGCCACACACAAAACCCTCTGATCCTTCCCCCATCAGGACACTTTCTCCCACCGCTGGGCAGCCTCAGCTCAGTTTTCCGCTGCCCCAGAGCAGAGCCAGGTCCCTCTCTAATCCCCTCAGCTCCCCACGCAGCCCCAGCAGCCACGGGTGGTACTCACGGCCGGTCCTGCCCGGATGCCTGCCGAGGGGATGGTGTTCGCAGGCTCCTACGTTCCCTCAGCTGCTTGCGGGCACCGACCTCAGAGTTCTCCTATCGAGACTGAAAACCGCTCACAGAAGCAAAACCCTCCCCTTTAGGGAATGCCTTTGGGAGGTGGGCACGCTACGATTGCTCCTTGACTGACCTGGGACAAGTTATTCCAGTGGAAGCAAGGCTGTCCTTAAAAATAAACAGAATAAAACGGACAGTCCTGCGGCCACGGGCTCGGGAGCTGCAGAGTCTCGTGTTTCCAGTATACAAAGAAAACACAGAGTGTGGTTTAGGGTCAGGAGATCCATCAGAAACAATAAGGAAACAAGAATTTTGTCCCATCCCATCCCCGTCTTCTAACGGAGAAGGAAAGTATATTTCTCATGTGTGAAGCACCGCCAGGGAAATCAGATCATACGCTGCTTAGACGACAAGTTACGGATTTATATAGTATTTTACACAGCCCTCGGATTCTTCGCAAGCAGCAGGTACAAAGAAAGTGAAAGGCACGGTGGAGTTGAGAGGGATGAATGACGGCACGAACGTCTATACTCGGTCTGTCTGCTGTGACTCAGGCTGACGTGATTTTCTGCCTGCAGCAGGACTGCACCTGGAACGCGGCGGCCACATCCGAATACCACGTCGGCAGGAATTTGTTTGCATCTTCAAGCCCATTCCAAGCGGCCAAAACACAGAGCCAAGGCTCACAACACAAAGTTACAGAAGGAAATGGAAAAGGACCTCAAATCTGCACCTTTCAAAACACGGTGCCGGTTTCCAAGTTCTTTTCTGCACGTCACATCCGAGCACCCAAACTCGATCCCAGCACAGACACGCAAAGGAAAGACTTCAACAAAGGAAAAATCTGTATCTAAATGTAGTTTGCCTCCCTTTAACCCCTCACTTTTCTGTAGTGATTTAGTTATATCAAATCTAAACATACCGTTATGTTATTATAATAACTAATATCCTTGTTATACAAAGATATCATTTAAAGGCTTCTGATTTTAAAGGACTCCGAAGTGTTGACCTACCTGCGTACGTTAAAACTTTTCTTTATGGCTTTTCTCATATCGTTCAATATAAGCCCAAACTGGCAGCGATTTGTTCTTTCAGAGCTGTACAAGGTTCGCTTCACTGTTTCCCTAAAGGCCTGGGCACAGCTGGATTCAGCTGGAACTGGAATGGGTGAACAGATGCGAGATAAAGAGATGGACTTTTAGTCTCACTCTGCAGATCTGAAGAGGCACCGATAACTGAGATCAACATCCCTATTTCCAGATATTCCAACTCAAATACACCTGGGTTGTAGACTAGATCAGAAGAGCTCCCTTATACTAATAACGCCTCCTGTTTACATTCTTTCCCTTGCCTTTTTCCAGCTATAGCTTCTCTGCTAAATTTTAAACAGACAAAAAAAAAAGGGGTTGACTTCACGTTTCCTGTTTGAACTGGATGTTCTTCTATAGAAAAGCTCCCGTGCGCTGCTCCATAGAGAGAAGTGGCTCTACCAGTATGCAAACACCCTTCAATTTTAACCACGTTTTACACCTCCCAAACAGCACCAGCCTTGAACTCACAGGAAGGGTTTCCTGTGTAATTAAGGTGCGCATTTAAATCCATAAAGCTTTTGCAATCTCTCTACCCAATTAAAATTCCCTTTTCGAAGTTTTTCCAATTTAGCCAACATCCTTTGGGGGTCAGGAACTATTGTTATAATTGAGTGAGTACTTTCACAAACCATGATTATAAGGGGTTTATTCATAAAATACTCCCAGGTATCCAAGTCTTCAGTCTAAACAACCATTCCCTGCTGTGGTTCAATGTCTGTCCCACTAATAACCAGGGACTTTCTGCCCCACTGACCCCCTGCTCCTGATTCTTCATTAGAGGATGACAGGGTTCATCGAGGCTCTCTGACAAAAGCCTTTCAATGCGCCACAGAGATTAGAATAAAGCGTAGCCTAGGAGGTTAAAATATGTCCTCCTTGACTTTTATCAACGGCAGAGTAGGTCCTGCCTGAGGGACAAAAGCACATCAAAGTCCTAAATCAAATAAGCCTTGAAAGCAGCAAAGAGCAGAGCAGCATCTGCTCAAGGAGGCTGTGAAGAGGATTCCGTGACACTGCAGAGAACAAAGGTGAGAGCGTCTCAGGAAGAACTCGTAGCCAAGCTCCCACTTACCAGAAAAAACAATAGAGCTTCCAATCCCCACCAATGCAGAAAGTCTTTACCAATTATTAACAGGAAATATGTGAGCACTCTTTCAGTGAAGACTTGCAACCCCATCTGTGCAGCTCGTTGTTGCATGCAGGGGTCAGAGTCTCTGTCACTTAAGTAGGGAAGAATGACGAGTATTACATTGTCCACTGCTGCTTTACACTTGTAGCCATCTGTGTGCTACATGCCTACACCCTGACCCGCGTCTGAATTCTCTGGAACCTTTACACAGCGTCTCCAACTGCTCTACAATGCTACCAGAGGAAGACTTCTTCCAGGCACTGCCACAGATTACGCCCAGTAATAAAGCTCCGTCTCTCCCAGTCACACAGTCCTGCACTGCCAGTATCCTACGCGTGGCCATCCGGTCACTTCAAAACTTCAGGGACTCACCAACCACCTCATGGCTGGTTAGATGCGACAGAGACTTCAAAGAGCAACAATTGCTGAGAGCTGCACTTTCAGCTACCACTGTTCAAGTTCCGAATGCAATTGTTTTGGAGTCCCAGCCCTTTCTGTTCCGATTCCTTGGCAAAGAATAGACATTCTGCAGCGACGACTGGAAAATCGGCGGCCGCTCCTCTTCCCAAACATTCGGGGACTTACGAGTGTGCCCACATGAAGAGCTTCTCAAAGCACAGCCCATTATCCAGCATTTTTCAGCTGGCTGCACAACAGTTAAGTTCATCCCACAGCAAACGCAGTGTTGAAACACCAGCGTCAACACTTGACATCTGCAGGCTTGTCAGAAACCGAGCGGGAGCTATAAAACATTCTCCAATGGCAAAGAAAACTTGTCCCTTAATTAACTCCCTAATTAGAGCTTCCACCGTCCCCTTTCCCACTCCTCCTCAGGAAACCGTCGTGGGAGCTTTGTTCTGGACAGCGAGGGGTCCCAGGAACATGTGCCAGGCAGACCTCCCGGGTTTCTAATTAAGATCCTCACTCCGCTTGCACTTAATAGGACTTTGTCAACTTTCCAAAGCAGCAAGGACTTTTGTTGCTTTAAGAGAGAAAGCTCTGACATAGTGACAGCTCAACTCGCTCAGACTAATTTTATACGAAGCTAATGCCGGAGATAGGTTTGCTACTAATTACTGTGAAAGGTGATCAGGAAAAGATGTACCCCCCAAATCATATAAAAGCCTCCCGGGGGTACAAAACTACTCAAAAAACAAATCCCCCTCAAAATTATTTCTCTATATATGTAGCCTCCACAATATAATCAGTATTATAGCTTGAAATATAGATATACACACAGAAGGGAAGGAACTTCGACCACACTTATCTCACGGGTTTTAACACAACACTATTAGAAGATTCTGCCTCTCTCTGAAGGAATCCACAGTCAGGACCACGCAAGGACAGCTCTGCTCCCCCCACCCCGCAACTTTTATTCACTCTTGAGTCACTCACAAGTTGGAAGGGTTAAATGAACAGCAAGACCTGCTTCTAACCCACAGTATATATGCGACTTCTGCTTTTCTAACTGGGGGCAAATACTTGAGTGGGTGGAGTTCCAAATAAAGCCTCTGATGGCATCTCTTGGGCCCATTAATTCTTAATTAAACCTGGAAATTCTTGTCTGGCAACAAATGAAAAAGGCCGAGCTCACTTTGATGTACACACTAGAGGCAAGAGATGAAGTTCTGTAGTTTATATGTGCACTTCAGGTGCATTTATGTATAAAAAGAGATCCTCAGAGCCAATATGCTGTAGTTATACCAGCATAAAACACTGCTGCTGATCCAAGCCTCAAGAAATCAACAGGAATTATTTCAGAGGATTTGGGCTCAGATCTTGCAATGTGAAAAGAAAGTGAAGACTCAAATTGTCTACACTGCAAACTCCCAACGCATCATACAGATAATGTGTTCTACCTTTAAATGAGCAAACCGATAATGGAGGCAGCCTAGCCAGGACAGTACGGAGCTCAGCACTGGGTGTTGTTACTCCTCTCCCAGTTAATCATCTCCTAATCCTACAGAAAGTTCTGTATATCGTCAAAAAGAATCTCTCTGCCACTTTACTGAAGGTTGTCCAGACCTCTTGGAAAACGCTGAGCTTCAAAGAGTTTCAAAGCAATTATCATATTATTCCATTAGAATAACAACAGTCCCTGAAAGCACGCAAGAATGCAGACACGCTGCTTCTCGGCAGGATTCATGCAAAAGCAGTTGATGCTCTGCAAGATTTATCAGAAAAACTGAACTTTCTAAAGGAAAAAGGGGAGAAACGAAACAGGACTCACCATCCTCGTGCCCTTCTCTATTTCTCCGTCGATGTCTGTCTCGCCGGTGGCTAATAACTGACTCTGTTCCTGTTTCATTGTCCAGGCCGTCCCGGCTGCTGGCAGCATTTGGGCTGTTAGAGAACAAATAGGAAGAAACAGTGGAGTCATCTCTTCTATTCTTTTTAACAAAAGCAGTTGCAGTCATGAGGGTGTTGGTTGAGAAGGCAGAAAACCCTAACACAGCTGAGCTGCAGTATTGCTGCAGCACTGCGAGCTCCCCCAAACTGCTCTGCTCACCCCAAAACCCCCTTGCGGCTGAAAAGGCCGCTCAATATCGACACCCTGAGACAAAGCACTACTTGACACACGTGGTATCACCATGAAAAAGCTGCCAGAAGTCTGCTGCCTGAAATCTCCACAGGAAAAAACTCCTGCTGACGGGCTAAGAAAAGGGATGATCAACTGAGGTGAGAACTCCAAGGCAGCTTTAGCTGCTAACGCACTTGCAAAGGACGGGGGATTTCAGCACACTTCTATCGCGATAGCTTTAATAGCACCGACTTGAAGCACACGTGCCAGGTAACACTGGGGTTTGGAAGAACAGAACTCGATGACCCTCCAGAGAGCTGCTGCAAAGCCTTCTGCACAGCCACGTGCTTTCTTGGCGCTAATGAAATGTGCTGAGGTGCCCCCCACGTGAACTAGAAAATTGCGTGCTAGTCAAGAAAACTTTTGACTGCGCATTTCAAGCCCTAATGCAAGCGTTTACTTAAGCGCTGTCACAAGTACGTTTGCATTTCTTGTTCCAGTCCAAGACAACCGAGAAAGGAAAAGCAGGTGCCAGTTTCCTCGGGTCTCGGGAATCTCAGCAGCACCATCTACTGAGCGCTGCTGAGATGTTCCACCACTAAATCGCTTCCAAGGCTAAATCCGCCTCCAAGGGGTGGTTTACACCCTAACAAAGGGCGCAAAAGGAATCTCACAGCTGGTTTCTTCCTCCTCCCATTGCTGAGCCAATTCAATTCAAGCTCGTTTTTAGTGCACGAACCCAAGAGCTGTTTAAGAAGGGAAGCTCAGAGGTCACTATTCTCAACTCCACCACTAAACCAGGAGCAGTGTCACCCATTCAGAGTGAGATACTCTGCCCTGTGTTACGGAAACAAACTGAGGTCTTCAGTAGGCTCACTTCTGGATGGATAAAATACAACACAACAGCAGAAAACACTGCAAAAGGTTAAGACATTTGTGAAGAATCAAAAGAGGCATTAAGGGAGAATAAGTTTTAGTGCAGAAGAGCTCCTCACAGGCTGGATTTGCTACTGCGGTTTGAAAGAAGAGAGAAAGGAGGTGGTTTATCTAGGAATGAGAATATACGTCAGAAAGTGCGACCTCCTGTGTTGCTACTCCCGACTCAGAAGTTATTTCACCCCTTTAGGATTCCCACATTTGCTCTGGAGATCCCATCACTGCGTCAGTCAGTGAAGACACAGACAGGATTTTTAGACTCCTCTGGAAGACAGCAGGTGCATCAGCAGAGCTTAAACTCCATCAGTCTGAGCACACGCAGTTTTTAGCAGTGAGTGCCTCCGCAAACACAGACCGGTGAGGAACTTACAAAGTAATGTGGGTTTTTTTAATAAAGTTTGATCTTGCAGCTTATTCCACGTCGGTCTAGGTGAGGAAGACAAAGAACTAGTTCTATTTGCAGGCCACATGACTGCTTTCGTACAGGTCTGTCCCAACTCCTGAACACACGGGGGCAGCAAAGCCCTTGCAAGACACAGAGTCAGGCACACTTAGTATCTCCCAAGATTTCTTGTCCCCTCTAGAAGGCATTTATCTGTAAAATGCTCATAAAAAACACTAAGGGCTCTTCCAAGCCACTGATATCCCAGATAGAATGGAAACACATGACACCAGGCAAACCAAGACCACGTTTCCTTCTCCAAACATAGGTTGAGATCACAGCATCCTGCCTTAAATCCTCCTTGTGTAAATTCAGAGGGTCTCTGAGTTCTAATATGTATATTATTTTTTTAACAATAACACTAAATAGCTGGTTTGTGGCAGCAGGGGGAAATGTGGGGAGGAGACGGTCGGGAGCTGTAGGGTTTGGTTTAAAACAATAAAATAAAATTTAAAAAAAGACAATTTGCTCTTACTGGAATGATGGAGGCCGGGAGTCTCCAATGCCACCTGTCCTCTCGATGGGAGGCGGAAGGTCTGTGTGGCTCTCGGTGCACTGGGAGCCTGTGTCAGAGTGGGAGCTTTCAGCCAGGACCAGCTGTCGACAGAAAGAAGAGAATGACATGTATTTGTGCGGGTTTCTCCACTCTGACATAAGGTGTTCAGTCACTGCTGCGCTAAATATTCTGTGAGATCTAAGGGAAACGAGAGGAAAGGAAGCGCTCGGCTGCATGGACACCTGCCAGACTTCCATAAAATCCATTTACATTCGATTTCAACATGAAAACATCAGCTCCGATATGCACTAAATTCCTGCGAACACCACAAACGTTTTCTCATCTCGGAGCAGACAAACACAGCAGGCAGGGAGAGCATTTTTCCTTGTGGCTTGTGCAATAGGTAATTAAAGCTACGCTGCAACGATCAATCTTCTCCTTACAAACACCAAGCGTCTCTACAGAGCCTGGTGCACTTGGGAATTGTTATGTATTCCAGTCCCATTAAAGGGCAGGGTGAAAATTCTTCCTGTAACTAATGCCAGCGCATATTCTTTCTGTTTCCTATCGACGTCCTCAACCGCTAACGGGGATGCTCCTGGGTAACGGATCACAGGCACGGGCATGGCACGCAAGAGGTTTATTCTAATCCTTCTTGCTTCCAATAAATTGAGGCCAGCAAGACCACCTTCGTTCAGGGTGCCTTTGATCAGCAGATAAATGGACTCGGAAAGGGAAGCTAAAAACGATTCATGCGTTTCAACAGCCCGCTGCCCACACACAGCACGTTCTGGCCACTACCAATAGAAGTTAGACTTGAACGAGTGACCTCGAGGTGAAAAGGTTTATATCCTGTTACCAATCCCCTGAGCCACCCAATTGCTTTGCTGAGCGTCTTTAAACAATACGACTGTAAGGTCTTTAATTAAATAAATGCTCGAATAATTATATAGATGATTACTTTTCGCTATGAGGCAACAAGGTCTCAGCTTCCCTCTACTTTTAGCTGTGGAAGAATTAGCCCTAAAGAAGAGATTCCAACTAGAACTGGTTAATTTATCAAGGACTAATTCTAACATAATCATCAGAGAGAGACGCTCGCTTGTGAAGAAAGGGATGGAGAAGGAGAGGAAGCAGGACAGAAGGTGACTGGCATTCAGGATGTGGTATATTCCTCCTAAGAGCATCTATCATGAATATGAGAAAGCAAACACACACACACAGCCTGTCAAAAAGGAACTGCCTAAAGACAAAACAGTTCTCCAGCACCACATGGAGTCAGCTGCATTATTCAAACTCTTATCACCAAAGCAAGAGCAACAGAGGAAACACTGAAGGGGAAAATGAGATGAGCTTTCCTAATAACTTTGATAATTAAGGTTTCTTTCTTTCAGGTGGGGAAGTTAACGTGAGGTGTTTAGAAAGCGTGTCGGCATTACGGAGATGCGAGAATGTCTCTGAGCCTGGCGCAGCCCCTGAGGAATCCCTGTGCAAGGGCTTTCGCTGACAAAATCAAACCAAGGGAGAAAAGGAAGAGAAAAGAAAGCAAAAAACATGGGTGTAGGCAAGATCTGTGCATCCCCTCACCCTTCACTTTCCAAACTGCATCGCGCTGTGCAAACAACCACTTGGCCCAAGTCATCTGAAAGCAAGAAAACACGTTACTTCTTCAAGCCTTTCTGCTGATGGCGAGACCAGTCTCAAAGGTGAGCCTGATGTGAAAAGAAAGATGAGCCAAGGAGACAAACCCATTCCACATTTCAGGATATTTGTTCTTTAGTATTTCCCTGCTCCTGAAGGAAGAAGTCTTAGCAACGCAGAACGCATTAGGAAGGCAAACCCACCGTACTGTTCGAGGTTGCAGATCATTTTGGGAGTGCTGCTGAGCAGAAGTAAAATCCCCCCCAGCAAAGCAACTCCTTTGTGAATATTGCCCCTGGGCTGCGGTTTCCTGAAGGATAACACAGTGAGTACCTGCGTTATTGTGGAAGAGCAATCAGGAGGAAGATGGCCAGGCTCTCAGCTGTAAGCAAAACATAAGCTCCTCACTCAGGCCCAAGCAGTGACACCAGGCCCATGAGTGTGCAGCGTCAGGAGAGCCTCCTTTTCTTCTCCTTATTGCTACTGATCTACAGCGAGGCCTTGGATCAACTGCTTCACTTCTCTGTAGCTATTTTTTTTCCCTCTACAGCACATTTGCTTACGCTTCTCACTTAATTACGGCAAGGCCTGCCTCGTGCAGCGCTCAGCACACGTCTTAAACTCACCCAGGCATTAAGCCAGCTCAAGGAATCAGTTTGTTCAACATTCACGGCTGAAGACACCAGACAACAAGAACCAGTCTGGGAAATGGAAAGAGCAAACATTGGTACATTCTGCTCTCACAGTCTCATCTGGCTAAATATTTATTAGTTTATCAGCACGATAACGACAGTATTCAAATCCTGTTGCTGAGATCTGTTAGCAGCTCTTGGTATTTCTCGCAGCTCGGGGAGAGGTGAGGGACTGATAAAAGTAACGAAAGAAATACCCCAAAAGAACCATTTGTATTTTTGACAGCGACTTCAGAACCGCCACGTTCAGCCACAAGTTGAAAGTAATTATTTCCTATAAAAGTCGCAGACATCTCAAATCCCAAGGCAAGGCTTCAGAGAGACAGCCCATTATCCACGCAAAGGCTGCTCCCGAAGGACCGATTGCACAAAAGGACTTACTGATGAGGTCTTTTATTCCACCAGGAATTCTGTCAAAGGCAACACGACTCCGCGTTGCTAGAAGGCCTGCAAAAGCCCATCAGGAACGTGGTGTTTATTTTAGTAAAAGAAGCTCTCTACGCCGGGTAGATTAGGCTTCCCCCTCGCTGTACTCCAGTACATTTGCTTGGGGTTTGCTCCAACCAAGGAGCACAGATACTCAGAGAATATGAGTTCTCTTCAAACACAGGATTACCTGCCTCTTGGAGAACATGGGGAGCAAGAACAGGAGGGAAAAAAGGATCTGCAATCCTATAATCCTATTGCCATGTCTCACCCTTCCGGATTTTTTCAGCAGGTTGGGGACTTTTTCTGAGAGCTTACACATTCCTCAGCCCAGCTTAAAACGGGCACCCGTGTACATCAGAGCAATTCAGAGACCTGGGGGCAGTGTGCCCACACTGCTGGAAATGATAGCGAGTACTTCTGCCACAGGACTGAAAAAGCAAGATTTCCTTACAGGTCTTTCCTCTACCTGGCGCTGATCACAGTTAGAAATAGGACAGCACCTTTCAATTCGAACTCAGATTGAATCTAATTTGAGAATTCTTCTGTGTATCAGACCAGAACCACCCAGTATTACTTCCGTGAAGAGAAGATCAGAAGATGGTAGAGCTTTGAAGCTTCCCCATAAACCACATTCTTTCCTTTTTTAATTCAAGTCCTGCACACTTCCCGTTAACCTGTCTGCTTCTTCCCTGTCTCTTGCTCGCAGAGATCCTAGCGCTCCAGCCCAGCTGTCCCTTGGAGGAATTCCATTCTCCTCTACTGGGACTCAGATCCTTCCCTAATAACTCATTCAGGTACCTTAAAGCTTAGGAATGTTTTCAGTGATGCCGCCTCCCTTCTTTATAAGCTCTAAACATTACAGAAGCAGATACAATATTGTGTTCACATCCTCTTCCCTTTGGGTCCGATTTCACGCACGGCTCTCTAGTTCCCCCCGTGTGGTAATTCAAACATCAGCAGATGAATGAGCCTATATATAAACTGTGAGGAGAAGAAACAGGTCCTGAAATCAGTTCATTTTATACATCAGCAATCAACAAGAATCTGCTTCTGTGGATTCTCATTCACCGCCTCAGTTCTGCGCTGAAAAAGAACAACGCGCTTTGCTGAAGATCGTTTGACAGTCCCGACGCTCCAGCGTTGCCTTGCGTGGTAGAAGACTAAACGGTTCTACCCAACCATTTTAATTGCATTTGCAAATACAGTGTCTCAAAAGCTTACGAACAAACAGGACAAGCATTATCTGTTGGCACCCAGATAACAGAGGGGGGGAAAAAAAAAAGAAAGACGAGGCTGACAGAAGGCAATGACATCACTGCCAGCCAATAGCAACTGGGGCACATTCCCAGCAGCCACTCAGGGAATTGTTCCCAGATGTTGCAAAGCCTTCCTAAAAAACACAGATAACAGCCAACCGACTTTGTGCGAACTGCTGGCAGAGGCCACTCGGCTGGCTCCGGTCTGGCAGCCACTACAAGGCAGTTTGTTCCACGTTCTCAGCTTCCACTGGGAGGCTGTCCCTGGACCGTGCAAAGAGAATAGATCAACATTCTAAGCTGTTGCAAAAAGCCTGAAGGTAACGTGTTCTCTTCCACACCAGCTCTTTTTCCTAATTGCCCAGCAAGGACCCGAGCCTCAAAAAACTGAAAACTAATAATTTCACTTGGGTAAGCAGTCCCAAAGAACTCAAATTATCCTGAGAAAAATTGCATCCGATGTTTTACGTGCGTGTTAGCAGAACAGGCCCACGTGTCGGCTATTTCTTGCAGAAGATGCGTTCGTGTAAATGTGCTTCCAGTAATAACTACAAGATGAAGAACTCTACCATACAATTAATGCCAGTCTCTGTATTGCTGAAAACCTAACAGTCACTCACTCAAAAGGAATCTAGCAAGTGGTAGCCTTCTGTTCTAAATTATTTAGTCCTTAAAAAAAACCCCACAACGCAAACAAAAAACCCCAAACCAAACCCCAAACCTACTGTGAATGGAAAAGACAAGATCTCAAATGTGGAGCAGAAAACAAGCAGGAGACAGGAGGGATGGGGAGGAGGTTTAATAGCTAATTAGGAGGGGTGATTCTAATTCAATACTAATTTAGCTGTACCTTGCATTCCCAGGGCAGCCAAAGTAAGCAACAACTAAAGACTTGCAGATCCTCCCTTGAACATTTTCCCCTTTGGAAATCAGTCCTGCCTATGACACTGAGATCAAAGTTCCTGCTTATGACAAATAGAAGGATTCAAGTGTTATTAAACAAGATGAAAATCTCAAATTTCTAAATGTCACTCATCTTGTAAACTTCAAAGTAGCCACTGTATCAGTCAAGAGCGGAGTTGGGGAGGAGGAGACAGCTAAAGCCGTATCGCGTGCGCTTCACGTTCCCATTTTAACTCTGTCGTCTCGATATGAAACCCACACGTCCAAGTTGCGGTAATTTATAGTGAGAGCGACAATTACCACAGATGATTTTGTGAAAGAATCTCAAGCTGTTTGCTAACCAGCTGACGATCGTTTTATAACACAGGAGACAAAGGAAGCTCAGGCCCACCGTGTTAAAAACCAGATAAGGAAACAGCCCTGCCTAAAACATAGTTTTTCCAAAAGGTAAGGAGTAAATTTGGTAGCCCTGAAAGATCCGTGTGCAATTATCTGTTCAATCCCAGTCAGTAGGACACTAAAG
Organism: Todus mexicanus; assembly: GCA_013389965.1. Taxonomy (NCBI): domain Eukaryota; kingdom Metazoa; phylum Chordata; class Aves; order Coraciiformes; family Todidae; genus Todus; species Todus mexicanus. Next base: position 41,817 of record WEIS01041730.1, read on the forward strand.
GGTTTGAAACTGTACAATTAACTTACAGCAAGATTTACAGAAGACTCCTCCAGTAATTAGCAGCAAATAGAGGCAGATAAGCCCTGCAATTTTACGGCTGTTAGCGTGGAAAAAGTAATTTGCAATTCATAACTCAGGTCAGACACCGATGCTTCGGCTGATTGTGCAGCGGAGTGAAGAGAAGCCTTTGTCAACACCATCCGCAAAAGGTGCACCAGGCGACCGCAGAGGAGAGCTCTAAACTCAATCCAAACTAGTGGGATGGGCGTAGAAATTCAGAAACAAGCTGCTGGGTGGGAAGGGAAGAAATAATCTTCGGAAGCAATGTATCTATCCATACTGCCTTCAACACCATGTGCTCACTGCCTGGGCCTTAGCTGACACGGATGGGTTTATAACACATTCATTCAAGAAGAGAACCTGAACAGGGTACACAAATTCAAAATGAATTGTACTGTGTATTGAACCCCCAGTGCAAAAGTTACCATCCTTAACTAGACTGTCCAGATCAAGACTGTCACGCTCCTGAAGGTACTGGGAAGAAGAGACCCAGGTTAGGGACGCAAAACCAGTCTGAGTATCAGCCGATGGTTTGAATTAATATTGATCAGTTCGGCAGTACGGGGAAAAGGGGAAGAAACGGGGAGGGAATGACACTGGAGAGTAAACACAATGCAAATGTTACATACTGAGAAGGAGGAAAGGGGTTCTCAGGATTCATTTGCTCTTCTGATAAGAGCTACTATTCCTTTCTAGCCTTTTGCTTTTAAAACAGACGCTGCTCTCATGCTATGGCAACATAAAGGACATCTTCATGGCCCTTTTCTATCTGAAGCTATACCCGCTGTATCAAACAACATACACACAGACACGTGAGGCAACGTACCCAGGACACCACTCTTCCATTGAAGCAAGGTAGCTTTGCATTGTCATCTGAGATTTCCTCCTTTACCACCCTGGGGAAAAAAAAAAAAAAAGAAAGAAAGAAGAAAATCAAGAGTTTGAAATTACAATTTTCTTTTTGCAAAGAAAAACACGTTAAAATGTTCATGTAACTCCTAATGCATCTGTCCTTCCGTCACCTTTTGGCAACAAGAAACAGGGCAGATGATTTCATTATTGGTTTTAGTCATTTATACCTAGACTCTAATGAGACAATTAAGGGTTAACTCCACCAAAACCAGCAGATACTTCGCGCTTTACAAACCTCTGACAATTCAATGAGGCTCTCAGACCTGTAATTCTGGAGCTGCAAACCCTGGTGCAGACAGAGGATTTCAACATTTGCATGGATCTGCAGCCCCAAATTCAGACATCATCGTTTGTGTTTCACAGAGTCCCGGAGAGAACATTCACTCAGCAAAGATCCAGTTGCAGGATCAGCAAATGAAGATGCTGCAATCATTTTATCTTGACAGCTGCATGTTTTAAATGGCAGTATCTTCCCCCCTCCCTCCATGGAAATGCCACTCATTGCAGCCCAAAAATCAAGTTCCGCTCCAAGCTCTAAGATTTAGCCAAAAAGTCAAGCAGCAAAACCATATTGATTGTGAGGTTCTCTCCAGAAAAAAGGCTTGAGGGTCTTTCTGAAACACAGCAGCAGTCAGGATATCCCTGCAATACTGCACAGACTGGTTCAGTTGTCCTTGTGATGGAAAATGAGCACGCTGAAGTCACCACTTGCAAACCAACGCATTCTATCCCGGCACCCGCCTTCTGCTGCAGCTGAAGGGAACAACTTCCAGATCTGTTGCAACTTGAACTACTAAATATAGCCTTGAGCTATGAGGCAAGAGAATGACAGACTGTAATTCCCAGCTTGCTTTGGGTAGCAATCAACAGCGCCAAGAACATCAAAGACAGCAGCAGCCACTAATTTCAAATATCGCTGTTTTACAAATCAGTATTTGTAGTAAAGAGGCAGCTCCTTTCAATTCTCAGGGAGGAGAAGCAATGGAGAGAGAGCAAGGAAGGAATAGGAAGGGCTGCAGCCATGTGCTTCAGTTTGAGGACAACTTGGTATCCTAAAAGAACTACAAGAACTTCGAAGCAAGGGCAGAGGGAGGCTCGCGCTGTTGCCTGCTTTTGGAACACACATGGTCTGTTAGGAGCTAATACACAGAGCAGCTTCAGAGCAGGGTGGGAAAGGCCCTAAGTGATGGGTTCACACCCTAGACTCAACACAAGCGAGCACGGCAAGGAAGAAGAGGCGATGCATTTGGTCTGCTGGAGACCTCCTACTGCGCTGAAGGAAACTCTACAGGCTTTAGAAGCGGTCCACTGTGGAGCCAGGACACCAGTGCTCTCAAATAGAGTTGTTAGAAGACTTAGGATTTGATAGTAAGAACAAAGACCACCTGATACCAAGGAACGCATCCCCTGGTCTCACAGAGTTGAGGTTTCTCTTCCAAAGAGAGGATACTTGTTTCCAAGGTCACATCCTGCCTCCTGGCAACGCTGTGCCTCTGTAATTGCTGGCAACGTTGGGACACATGCGCAGTCTCTATTCCAGCACACAGGTTATGAGCCACGCTGGGTCAGAGAGGAGACAGCAAAGAAACCCCCATCCACAAAGCCGTTTACAAAGCCACCGCTCAATGAATACCAAACGGCAATGCTGTGACTTCCAGGTAACTTAGGTCCCAATCCCTCCCAGCAGCAGGTCCAGCCCCTGTTGCACTGCTGTGGCCCAGCTGTACACGATTGCGTGGTGTAACAAACGGGTGGGAACAGCCTGCCAGCACACCAACAATTTAGCTGGAGACCTTTCTTCGATGTTCAGAGACTTGAAACATTTTCCTCTTCACCGTACTCTGGAAAAACCTTGACGCACAAGATAGTAGATCCTTCAGTCCGTCTCTGAAACGCATACAGCAGGTAAAAGGAAGGTGGAAGAAGAACACAGGGGAACAACTCACCCAAGGTCACACAGATTAGGAAGAAGACCCCACACGCGAATACCCCCAAGCACCACAAGCTCCCCCCTATCGACTCTCACATCGAGTCTTCACGTAGAAAGCACATGTGCAAGAAAGGGTGTGGATGTGTGGGGAAGGGGAGAGGGGAATAGTTCTCAGAAGCTCACATCCTCTGCTTTATTTGACTTAGAGGAGATTTCAGAACTAATTACTAAATGAAACAATCACTGCTGGTAACAGCCCCTCCTTCCTCTCGCTTCCTGGAATTGTGTCTGGATCCTCTGACTTTGCTGCCACCCTACCCTGCACAAACAGCCACGAATCCAGTCGTGTTCACCCTCTCACACCTCACCTGTTTCCAGGACAGGTTTGCACTCCCAGTTCCCCTCCCAGTATCCTGACTTCTTCCTTTCCTCCAAAGAGGATTTTAGCCTGAAGACCGAGGATTGTTTTAGGTTCACCCTCACTCCTCAGCTGAGCCGTTTGCTGCCTCAGAACATCTGCTGACTCCGTATTACGAATACTAAGTGAACCCCACAAACCTCTAATGAGTTTCTGATTCATAAGCATTGAGGCAATTGGATATTCACGACCGGGGTTGATAGCGTTGCACACACTTGCGTTTTGATTGCATCATGCACGGCTGGGAGACACTTAATCTCCAGAATTAACCAGATGGGTTTTTTTTTTCCATTAACAAGGAAATTCTCCTTTGCTTGCTTCACCAGCTGCAGGCCCAGTCAGTCCTCCAAGGCCACATCCACGGGAGACGCAGGGCTGAGGCAGCAGTGAGGGCCCTACAGATTTGCTCCTGGTTAATGTGTACTGTGCCACCAAGTGTGCAGCCCAACGTACTTTAGCACCAGATTAATCCCATCTTGTCACTGTGATCCTAATCGAGTCTTTTCGGAACTCTCTCTTATTGTTCTTTACTGCTGGGAGAAGGGGGAGGTTATTCATTATTTTTTATAACTTGCTCGGAGATCCTCAGAGAGAAGGCAAAGTAATTAAGCCATTTGTCCTACACGTACGTTCAGTGACTCCTGTCAGGTAAGAGATCTCTGAAGATCAGACCGTTCCCGACAATACAAAAGCAAATGACAGAGCGCAGCCATTTTTAGGCAAACCTGAGTAAAATACAGAGAGACAGGCAGTTCCTTTAAGGCCAGTTTAAATCACACGCAGCAAACCCAGCAGCAAACAGCTGACACGGACAGAAAGAAAAACCCCTCTCACCCTTCTGATCTCGTGACAAATTGAAATACTCAACTGGAATCGAAGGCTGCAGCTCTAAAAATAGTCATTGTGAAGCTGATTAACGCTGTGGTTTGAACCTTTAATGCAGAATTAAAACTTTAGGCTTTTTGTAGCTGGGGTCACAACACTGAGAGCCTCTAGCCACCCTCCCAGCTCAGAGGAATGAATGAAAATAAAGCCGCCCACTGAACACACAGGTGAGGCTTGGCTACGATCTGATGTTTATTCTGGAAATAAGAAAGAGGGGAGGAGAAGAGGAATCATTTCGCTGAGCAGATAAACACCATAATGCAGCGCGGGGCTCTGCTCAACACAAAAGATCCGCAGCCTTCTGTGATGCACGAAAGCCTCAGATCTCGCTGCACCCCGCTGAGCGAGCGAGCGGGGGAACGGTGCTGCAGCACTCCGAGGCAAACCCACGGTGCTGCTCTATGCAAGGCTCATGCCAATCACGCCTCAAAATACCACCGAGCCAGAGCAGAACCAGCGTTCTCCTTTTTAGGTTGTTATTCACAAACGCCGCTGACAATGCCGTGCACTTTGGTACGCCAACTCCCACATAAACCTGTCAAAAAATGAATACGAACGCGCTACCCGCAATTATGATATAAATGACACACCCAACCGTGGAACAAAACCCTCTTCAAAACCCTCTTCGAACAAAGATACCCAGCTCCAGCGCACGCGAGAGCTCTCCGAACCCAACAGCGCGGCCGAGCAGCAGCTCTGCGCGATCCGCAGGGGTTCGGCTACGCAGGTTCGACAGCCCTTCGGCATCAAGCCTTCGACTAAAGCGAGCATGACGGCACTGCCCAGCTTGAGGTCAGCCTCCTGGCCTCCCACCAGGCACACGAGCTCCTTCTTCCAGGTTCTGTGCAAACCGTAGCCAGAAATTGCGTGCAGTGGGTGTCAGGGGAGTCACTTCATCCTGCACAGGTGACAAACGCATGAAGAAAGACTCTCTTCTTCTTCCTCGATGTCCTATCAGCTGCTATTCTCTGTCTCATTATTCTTAACGCTTTCTAAAATCTAACCGTGCAGCCCGGGTGATTCTGTCTGCAATTAACAGCTAATGCATTCGGGTATTTATACACCAGTTACCCTCTGCCACGTCTGATCTCCATCCCCACACTAAACACCTTTGGCCACAGAACTGCCTCTTGCCCGTTTTCCGCGCTCCACCTTCCCTCCTGGAGGCACATCCAGCAGTTTGTCACACCAGCCTTCGGGAACAGCAGGGATCATTTCTCATCTTCCAGGAGAACTGCAGGATACTGGAAAAGTTTTGGCACTTTGGGCCTGTACCAGATACTGTGTGACCTAGAGGAGGTCATTTGGCCTATTAGACTCCCCCTTACTACCCGAAAATTACAGCACCTTCGTGTTTAAATGTTCCTCGACGACTATTTAATTCTGTTGCTTGGATAAGCATCAGAAAGCCTCTTTACTTGGTTAGACAAGTCCAGGGTTCTGCTTAACCAAGCTCCCTGCAGATGAATCCAAAAAGAGCATGGGAGGGAGGGAGGGAGGGAGGGAGGAAAGCAGAGATGACTTCCATTGCAGGAATGAGCAGGGGAATTCAGACCTACAGCAATCCCGTGGAGCCATCTGCATCACGCTCAAAGCGCTTTTAAAGGCCCAGCAGTCGTTACCAAGTGCACCAGTCTGACTCAGTGACTCATACGAAAAGGTTCCGTGTGTTTTCAACCAACTGGTACTTGGGCTCCCAGCCCAGATCTGTCTCATCCTTCCATTTCAGTCAAGTGCAGCACAGCCGGCCTCGTGCTAGGCTCCAGATCCTCGCCAGAACTTCTCCCCATTATCTCGAAAGGGTCTCCAAATACAGTGCACTTTGTAGCATCTACGAGGAATGGCTTCCCATTAAGTGTATTTAAATATTTATGACTCGATGCTAAAGAGCAGCGGCGTATAGGGAATACGATTTGCTTCTCTACTCCTTAATTAACAATATTTCAGTGGTTGTGAAGGTATTCAAGGTGTGAAAAAGCCACTAAAATACAAGCATTTATGGCATTGTAGGTTGGTATCTATAGAAATTGGTCTGGTTTGATTTTAGCACCAGTAGCCCCAACGGTGTATAGTGTTATCCTCAGCTAACCCAGCAGAAAAAAAGGTTGCTCTTAATTATGTGCACAGAGAAGCCACGAAAACGGTTGACTTTCCGAGTTTTAAGAATTTACCATTTGTTTTTATCAATATCATCTACTCCCTTGGAAAGGGATTGAAACAGAACTGGCCAAACTGTCCCTAAAAAGCCAAGCATTTTAGCCACACTGACAACCTTCTGTCTTTTCTGTTATTTCTCTTTTTCCTCTACTCCCCATATTATTTAGTAAATTGTTTATGTGCCTATATTACAATCTCACAGGTGAATTCACACACATCAATCTACTCTTGCAGCTGTCCCAAGGGACAGACACATCTCATCATCTCTGCCGTGAAGACAAGGAAGTCACAATACAAAGCGAGAGGTCAGCAGAATGATGACCTGAACCAAGATTTCCAAGTCCCAGTCCAGCGTCTTAAGTTACGAACCAATAAATATTAACAAGCCCCCATAAAATTAAACAGTTCTTGAAAACAACCTCGGATAAACATTAAAAGAAAGGCTACTGGCAGCAGCAAGTTGGTTGTGGAATGCCCACTGGAAACAGCCGGCTCTGATTTTGCTCTCCCCAGGGTGCAATTATCTTCAAAACTCCAGAGCAGGACACTCTTAAAATAGCACTTAGAGATGACATTCACACAAAGTCAAGGCAGAGATGCAGCCTGGTGAAAATCTAAGCCTCTGCAGGCTGAAGTCAGGCCGTGACCCCGCGCACTCTGCGCCACGGACCGATTCACCGAGGTGTCGCGGTTTCTAACGCGCAGTCCAAGTGCTGTTCTCCAAGCCAGCTGTGAAGCTGAGAACTGAGAGGCAAAAGTTCACGATGCTTTTAGCTGATTATCAGCAGCCCTTGGCCCCGTTGATAAACGACAAGAGAGGCTGCACAACTTGGAAGTTTATTGGCTGCTCCACCTACCGCATATTACCAGGAAAATCTCGGGTTTGGTCACGCAGCCTCCGCAGCAGAAAATGACTCTAATCATACACCCTTCTAGCTCCGCTTCCAGTCCTTTCAAAGCTACTGGAGAAGCACTAAGAGCTCCACGAATGCCCAGGATTTCACATCATCTCCTCAGGATGTTTGGGGATAACATAACCCAGGTTAGTTTTACCACAGCTTGCTCAAGCAATGACAACAGCAATAATGTAGCTACACAACCTTCATCACAGTCCACGGATTATTAAACTGGAGACTCCGGTGTTTCCTCTGGCTGCCAGACCACACTTAAGCCCACGTTGCCACAAATTATTTCAAGGGCTTCCCACACCCACAGGATTCAAATTAAGACAGATACAGCCCCTCATCCCATGGCTCGTACCTACAGAAAACTCCCCAGCGCCAATAACTGCTGAAGTTAGGAATGTATACAGCTCGAGCAGACGCTGAGTACAAGACATCTGACAAGTCAGGGAGCAGAAAGGACCTGGGTGGAAAGGAAACCATTTGAGAATAATAAGGATGGAACTACAGGACAATTCACCTACACGTCTGTCCTGGTTTGGGTCCCACAGAGTCCCACAGAGTTGAGGCGAGGCGCTGCAGTCCACTCATAGGTCTGATAGGTCTGATACAGGGTGGGTTTTTTGCAAATGACATCCTCAAATCCCCAACACTAACTTTTGAAGGTGAAATTCACTCCCGCGCTGAACACAAGCTACGTTCCACCTAGCTCAGGTCTTAAATGATGTTATCAGCTTCAGCACAGGGATGGATCTGCCCTAGGCAGAGCCAACTGACAGAGGAGGGGAGTTCGGAGGCAGGGCACAGAAAACGCTTCACAAGGATGTTATGAAAACATGAATGACATCCTGACCACGGTGTCATAGGTGCTCTTCCAAAATCCCTGCAGGGTATTGTGCAACAACCCATTATTCTTATTCAAAGCGTCGACCACCACTTCGAACCCATCCCACAGACACCAGGGGTCTCTCATCTTTGCATATTTGCACACATTTCACAACGGCCAAGCGCCCAGGCGGTTATTCTTGCCTCGAGTTAAGACCTTGTTTCCTAGCAAGATCAACAGCCAACGTGCAACTTGCAAGCTCTTCAGGGACTGAGCGTTTTCCGCGGAAAGGCTGCGATTTGCAGACATCGCATTGCAGCCCCAGAACGAAGGGGCCGCAAGCACAGCTGCTGTTCCGTTGTTGCAGGCGTGACAACCCCAACACCGTCACGTGCGTGCGTCGAGAAAAGCAAGTAAACGAGGCATACCGGGGTTTTGTGCTGAAGCAACCCAAAGTCACATGTTCTTGCACTGCCTTCACACAGAAAAAACCAGCGTCTTGGCTAAAGACTGTTGCCAGCACCTTTATTTGCGTTCCTAGATGCCAAGCAATCCCTTTTCAAAGGCAATCCCACCAACCACGTATTGCAACCTTATGAAATCTATTTTCTGTCCTAAAGGGGAAAAAAAATATCCACATAGATAAACCCGTTCCCCCCATCTCAGTGCGATGCAGTCGCTGTCACTGATCACGCTGACATGAGTACGCACAGACCAGAGCATTCCGCTCTGGTTCCACTACAATTATTCTGGCACTAGTGGCACCGGCACGAGCGCACAGCACGTGGTAAAAAACCACGCACAATACTTGCCCTTAAAAATGTGACATCCGTTTCTCTCGATTATTTCTTTACCTGAATGCAATTTTAAAGATAGCTATATTTTATTCTAAAACCGTAGTCTCTGGATATTAATGCGTGGTGTAACAAACATCTCAGGTACAGTCAAATCTTCATTGGAGAAAGCGAGTAGCTGTGTTTATTAACTGTGCGAAAATGTAGATGTCCACCTTCAGCACAGGCCACGTTAAGGAGCTGGGCGCTGATGGAAGGAAAAAGGAGAAGAAAAGATCTCCCTGTAAGGTTCCGAAGGGCAGGTGCAATGTCAAACTCGTAACGTGGTGACCCTGAGCAGCCTTTCAGGAATCAATTCCAGAGCAATAAACACCAGGGATCAGCCAAAGAACTCTGCCTGTGGCCCTAATTCTACATATTCCATCAAGTCCGCTACTCTCTATATGGTACAAAGCAGCTTTCTGGAGAGGTTCACTATCATTCCCTGAAAGACAGCAAAAGGAGAATGATCTGCCTGAAGACACGTCCTCCCTCTTCGCTTTTCAGTCAGAATGACTTGCAGCCCTTCACAATGAAAGCAAGGAAGAAGCAAGTTCAACACACCCCCTTCAAAGTAAAGCGTTTTCCCTTATCAGCCAGAAGTGAATTTATTTTTACCACTCTAAGTAACCAGATGGTAACAACTCCCGACTTCTTATTACTACTATTCAATTCGTTTTCAATAAAGGTGTCACACAACGATGACAGATACGGTGTCAGCTGCCAAACACACAAAGCAAGAAATGCTAAACATACATGAGAGCAGTCAAGATAGGAATCAATTCGTATTCCTCTGTGAAATGTTCCTTTTGTGCTCTCTTTAAAGTACCTCATTACAATAATAAAGCTCGGTCAAAAAATAGCCACAAGTGTTATCAATACCTCAGAGGGATATTATTTACAGGCAGGTTAATGAAGAGATGAATTCCAATCGAGTTACATGAGAAACAACCGTATTACCCAGCAGTGGCCGCAGGACTCCAAGACTCCAGATACAAGGGAGAGAAAAGCAGCTATTCATAAATTTATTTAGCGTGGTCCCTATGCAGAAACCTCAAACACTTACTATAGATAATATCTCTCTCTCCCTTAGGTTATTTGTCTAGACATATTTTAATTAAATGGCATAATTCTGGTCACTGATGTGGTGGAAATTATTTAGTTTATTTTAATAAGGTCCTTTGGTCTCCACTCCTTCAGTTTCCAGAAGCGTAACTCACAGCCCACGACAAGTTCCATGTTTGTTGTAAGGAGGGCGATAGCGCCTGCTGCCTCCAGACCTATAGAAAACACGGGCACAAAGGTGGGGACACCCATCTCTGCTCACCTTCAGAGCACATGCAAAATGTCAACTCTCCCACAGAATTACAGAAACCCCCAAAAGACCATGTAGCCTTTTCTCCAGTGGGAAGCCATCGGAAGCCTTCACTAGTCAGTTCTTTGCGGAAGCTTAAATGCATCATACACAGACCAATACCTAAGGCACAATCCCCAGAATCTTCCTCGAGTCTCAAAGGCAGCCCAGGAGGTTGAATGAATCCGGTTCGCGGCTGTTCAACACAGGCCCTGTGGACAAAGTATTTCGGAACGTAGATCACAAGGTAAACTTGTCCTTGTCTACAGCCCTTCGAAGTTTTAGTCTCCCATGAGGAACAACACGCTACTGGTATAGGGGAAGCCCAGACTGAGCCCTCTAACACGTCCCTGGGACAGCAACACTGCAAGACAAACTTCTAACACGATGCAAAGCTGGGCTCAGACCTCTTACACTCAGACCGAGTAATAAATTCCACCCACGTTTCGACTTCAAAGTATAACTGGACCTACAAGTTTCTTTAGGTATTGAAAGAGAGCTCTCCAGCTTGTCACAAAATCCCGAGTCAGATAGAAATTAAGAAACTAGTAGTCTTTGGATATGTGCCCATATGGGATGGCGATCACTCCTTAAAGATTTTCACTAAGATAAGTCAACAGTTTTTGTTTTCACCACCAGAAAGGTGCTCCAGCCGAGAAGCGAAACAAGTTCTTGATGGCAAATCAAGTCCCCAGCCCATGTTTGTGTTTGTTCGAGCTATTCTTGCTCAGTGAATCCTTACCAGAATGTACCACCAGTGCTGAAGGACAGAGATTTAAAAAAAACAATAAAATTCTGCAATTAAAGAGCCCAGGATGCCGCATTTCCCCATTTCCCCAGGTGCATCACAGGCCTTCCTGTCAGATCACCGGCTCCTTGTTCGCACAGCAAGAAGCATTTGCCGACAGCTCTTAAGGCCGCCCAATTAAGGAAAAACAAAAACGAGACAAGTCCGAAACACTGAACCATTGAGTGACGGTGCCCTTGCAAAGGCAGGGAGCAGGCTTGCCAAGAACTGCCAGGCATGCACTAAGAAACGGTGCTCCTCCAAATATTGCGCTTATGTAACCAGGAGCCAGCGAGACACGGCGGCAGCCTGTGCCGGGAGCGGCCCCATTACCGGCCGAGGGACGGGATTTTTACCTGCCTAGCCCTGCCTGTTTGGTTCCCCACCTCCCTCTCTTTTTAAGAGCCCTTTCAGCAGCCCAAGAGGCTGCTCGGAGAAGCTGCTCAGATAAAAGGTGTTCAGGTTTTATGCATCACAGGGAGAGAACTGAACCTTTTTCCATATTCAAAGGGAGAGCAAGCAAAATGCAAACCCTTCATTCCAAACCTGCAAAACCCAAATACATTTGACTTCTAAATGAGTATCTGTAGGTTTACGTGCAGGATCCAACAGAATCTCTGCCTTAATTTACCAGGGTATTAGTGTGGAAGAGAGGAGGGAAACACAGGGCCCAGTTATTTTGATTTTTTTAAAATTAAACAGCATGTAAAACCCTCTAAAACACAAAGCAGACCCTCGTTATCCTGACACCATCAAGCACGAGATAAGCCTTCCGCAGGGAAAACTACCACCGAAAACACAAGATGAAAGAATTATTGCATCTTTCCCAGCAGATTAGGTAAGAAGAGTCTCTGTGACTCTTACGAACTTGGTATTTCACCAGGAACCGAACAAGAGTGCCCATGCAGAGGGAATTCCCACTTTGCAACACAGAGTCCCCGATTGCCTTTATTGCCTTAATTTCCCAAGCTTCACCACAATGGCTGCTACAGCATTTGCAAAGCTCTCTTCGACAGTCTCTTGGTTCCTTCTGGATTCAGCAGTTCATTTGTCCAGGTTGAAAGATGCTGCTCTGTACACCCCTCGGGTTCCTCCTAAGCAACTTGTGGTGCTTCCCGTGGCGATGCAGCTCTTGAGGGATCTAACGAAGCTCTGAGTGATCATCTGCACTGGCTGTGGAATGCATCTCAGGGAAATCTCAATCTCCCACAGGCTTTAGATCAACAAATACCACGCCGAGTAACCTTATCTTTGAAAAGAAAAATCCTGAACCTCGCAGGTTTGTCCGCACTGACAGCAGACAGCACGCCCCAGACGTGGAGCCACAAACATCATCACTGGCAGCCTTTCTACTTTCTTAATATACGGCACGAGCCAGGATAACCCAACTCCCTAGAGAACTATGTGCACAAACACTGCAAAGCCACACCTGGGTGCAGAGCTCAGCTTCTTCACCCTGCCCAAACGCTCTCCAGAGCCCATTTTGACTGTAAAGGCAGATGCAGCCAGGCTCTCTATTTGTATTAGCCTGTGTAATCCCCAGCTTGGGACACTCAGCAGGACTGCGAAAGGTTTCTTCTAAATCCTATTAGAGAAACACCAGCTGTTTGCCCTATCAAGTCCAAGCTAATGAGAAGAGCTCAAGCTCCACGTCGTGGTGTTCAGAAGCACCAAACCCACAGATGCCAACTGAGCTACAATCCAGATGTCCGAGCAGTTTTCACAGGTCAGACTTTCAATTGACTCGGCATCAACAGACAGTGACACTAAGACAGGGACACTGCAGAGCCTGATTTTGTTGCTGCTTTGGTTACATGCACGGTGAAGAGAGGCTGAGCAGCTCCAACTCAACCAACCCACACCGTAAATCCCAAACAGCTTCTTCAGCTTCCCAAATCCCATTTCTGCAGAAGGATACCGATAGCATCTCTCAAGAGTAAAACTCCACTTTGTCATTTCCTAATTCTGATTTCATTGAGACATATATCCTGCTGTTTGGCAGAGCCAGATAAGAAGAGACTCAATCCCAGAGGTTTTGTAATCTCTCCGTTCTTCTGTTACAGCTCTGCTCCTATCTTTACTCATTTTCTGTCAGAGGCTCGGGAAGAGCAGCAGCTCTAGAACTGCAGCAGTTGCCAGTGGTTATCCAACCAACCAGAGGCGGATTTCTTAATTAATGATCCCTGGAGTCTAAAGAGAGAAAAAGGAGCTATTAAAAGGAGACAGCCTGGATGAGAAGGGGGTGGGGGGGGG
>WEIS01041733.1:0-16255 GCA_013389965.1 Todus mexicanus
TTGAACCATTCTCACACATCCTAGCACCGGATACCAGGAAGAAGAGATCTGATGTTTGCCTTTTTGTTCTTCGTCCTCTTGTAGATTGTTGCAAGACTGCATTTCCTTTCTTCCTAGTTTTCAATCTGAACTTATTCATGACCAGTTTATATTTGCAGTCAGATTTTATCCTATTCTTCATGTTCTCTTTCCTATGCCAGCATTGCTCTTTGGTTTAAATAGCTTGTCTCTCCCACACATATTTACCACTGGACATGCTTCTAGCTTAGGTCTTCAAAAAGTCGTAGCCCACAGAGCACATAACCCTCATAATGTGGCATGATCCAGAACTTGCATGACTTGTGTTCCGCTTTCTTTAGACAAAGACATTACCATTTTGGCTCATATCAGTCAATAGTACCTTCTTTCAACCTTCAGCGGTTCATATCAAACAAGTGAAACCATTTGTCATATATAACAATTTGGATTGGTCTTCCTATCCTGGAGCAGCATCACAGCACACACTTTCTACTTGCAAAGCTGCAGCTCTCTCTTTTGCTAACACATTCATCAGCCAGGAAATTCACTAGCCCCATTAATGCTGAAAAAAAAAGCTCCAAAATATTGTAACATAATATTGTGATTTGTATTTTGTGAATACAAGTGGCAAATGTATTTCTTCTGAGGAGTGATATCGTATTACTTGTTTGCTGAAAGCACCTGGAGACTTACTCAGGGATCATGAAGCCCACACTCTAGGTAATGACAGTGTTGCTGGGACTTCAGTAGTTAATTGCTCTTCATTATTTGCTGCTTATGAGTCATATTATGCCATTATGAAGTCAGAAAGTATTGAAAATTGAGTAAGAACACAGAAAAGGATACAGTGCAATATAAATAACCAGTCATGTGCAACAATCAGTGAATAGTTGGTATGATGCAACTGAAGGTTACAAATACTGTTAAAAATTAATATCTGGTGGTTAGATATAAGAAATGAATTTGTGGGAGTATTCAATAATAAACAAGTATTTCTGTGAGTAGCAAAGCTAATAGAGACTCACTCTATGGATTTGTGTCATTTTAAAATTCTCTCCGGATCACAATAACCCGTTTTTTGCTGTTGGTGACAACCTGCTACTAGACTACAGATAGCTGAGCTTTTTGTATATGCTGAACTTCTTACAAAATCAAACTAAGAAGGATTAAGTAAGCCCAGACTGTTAAACAGCTCACTGGGACTCAAAAAGTTGAGTTTGTGATGTGCATCATAGATAAACAAAGCTGCATCTGGAAGGCACATGGTAGTTTGAGTTACAAGCAATGTATGTTTGGTTTGTAACAATCCCTGTGTTATGTCCTCTTTGGCTAATTTGTGGTAGACCCACAGAATCCCTTCCAGCAAGCAGAGGTGCTGGTTGGTTGCTAAGAAAGCTGATTTGTGAAGAGCAGAGGAACAGTGAGTCTGGGAAAACACAGGTCAGTGGGTTAGATGCATAAGTGAGACATCCTTCTTTCTTTATCAGGAAAACTGATTTCACGATGTTCCTAGTGAGAGAGGCTCCCAAATGTTCCAGTCTTTGAATAGAAGGTCTTTAGACGGTGACTTTTTTTCCTCTACAAGAAAGTAGTGACATCAGTCATTCTTGATTTTTTCATTTTCTCTTTTTTTGGGGGGTGGGGTGGAAGAGGGGGCACTCTAGAGAAGATGATGAGAAATCATGGTCAGAATGTGGATCACTGTACTTATTGTGGGTTTTTTTTCTTCCTGTTAATGTCTTCAATATTCTTCTCAAGCTTCTTTGAGCTGCATATTAATTAGAGTGTGAAACCAGTCAGGTGTAGGTTTGACTACTTGGCCACGATCAGATGGGCACCTCGTGTCAACTGCTCTATTTTCTACTCCTCCAGACACTTCCTTTGTGACCTTGTGCAAGTTTTCTCGCCTTTCCAGCTTGCTCTGTTTAGCTTCAAGTTCTTTGGCACTGAGGTTTGTGTCTGGCTGAAGACATGGCTAGCACTCAGCATGGAGATGGAGGGCCTCAGATGACACAGTTCTAGCACAAAACCCCCCAAATTTACAATAAGGTTGTTTATTGCACATAATGGACCAGTTTAACTTTATCAGTCTCATTCTGAGAATCTCATTAAGGCATCAAAGCCATCACCACAGCATGTAAATAGTCTTAAAGAAATTAAGTAAAGATGACACACAAGACACAATTTTTAATTCTTTTCATCCCAGTCATGCACATATTGAGGCACTTCTCTCTGACAATTTATTTCAATTTACCTTTCTCCAAGAGCCATTTATTGACTTAAGTCATCTGTCATTTAGACAATCCATCTGATCTTAAATTCTGACTTAGAAATCAATATAATAGGAGACATAATTAATATACCTATTGCCAATGATTAGACAGGTCTAACCTGATTAGCCAGCCAGCAACACACATGCAAAGAAAAAAACTTCAAAGTGTTTTTCTGGTGGTACTATTAAAATGTACAATTAATTATCAGTCCAACAAGAAACACTTGCCATTTATCAGTCCTAGAAAGGGAAACACAAACTGCAGAATGGCACAGAAGATGGAACTCCCTTAGAAATCTTTTAAATGCTGTTTTGCCTAAATAAAATCAAAATTTACATACTTGCTGTGTTGTTCTCAAGGCACTGTTGTTCTGAGGTACAAAACCGTTTCACTTGTTCAAAAGAAGAAGAGACTAAAAGTAAGTTTTGGCTTCCCAAGAGTTGTTCTTTTTTTCTTTTTTCAACTGACTAATTAGACATTATGTACCTCTTGATGCACAATCCAACTAGAAAGCAAGCTGTTCTGCCTCCTCTGCTATACTTGCCTGCCTGTGGATGTATGAACGTGGACTCCTCAGTTCAGAGATGAACTTTCTTACAGGAGAAACTGCCCATATTAAAGTCCAAATGACCCTGTGGTCCAAATAACCACACAAAACCTAAGAAGAAGGATTCTGCTGCCATGGAGAACTCCCAAAGTGAATACATGAAAGACGACACACCAGGTATTTTCAAACTGAAGTGGACATGTGCCCTAGAGTCATGCAGTACCCTACACTGCGGGTTGTTACCTTTAGGATCATGGCTGCTGCTCTCCTTTTCCTGCCAGGCCACCCCAGGCTGGGCTGTTTCCCACTTCAGTCAGCCTGACTCGCCTGCTGTTGAGCTGATTTTTACAGTTATGCTACCTGTGATGCCTAAGATCTGTCTCATTGTGAGGAAGTTTGTGACCAGATTCCTCTAACCTAAATGTAGCCATTTCAAAGTCTGGTTTCTGGACTACATCATTGATGGAGAATCCAATTGCAGGAATGGCTTGAGATTGGGATCTTCGGTTGTGATTCATATATCACGTACAAGATAGCTGAGAAGAATGGAAGAGACGTTGTGAAATGATCTTAAACGAGGTACCTGTTGTTTAAAAGACTAATGTTAAAGGAAAACAAACTTCACTGCAGAATTAAAAGCCAAATTTTCTGACTCCTAAACCAGGTCCATCAAATAACCCTGCTGCCTAAACCTCTGTGACAGAATCACAGAATCATAGAATATTAGGGGTTGGAAGGGACCTCAAAAATTCATCTAGCCCAACCCCCCTCCCAGAGCAAGATCACCTAGATGAGGTCACAGAGGAACGTGTTCAGGTGGGTTTTGAATGTCTCCAGAGGAGGAGACTCCACAACCTCTCTGGGTAGCCTGTTCCAGTGCTCTGTTACCTTCAACGTGAAAAAGTTTTTCCTTATACATGAAACGTCCTGTGCTCCAGCTTGCACCCATTGTCTATTGTCTTAACATTGGACATCACTGAGAAAGGCCCGGCCTCGTCCTCCTGACACTTGCCTTTTACGTGTTTATAAACATTAATGAGGTCACCATTCAGTCTCCTCTTCTGCAAGCTAAAGAGACGCATCTCTCTCAGAACTTTCCTCGCAGGGTAGATGCTCCACTCCCTTAACAAGCTCTGTGGCAGCACTGGATTCTCTCCGGTAGTTCCTTGTCCTTTTTGAACTGGGGTGCCCAGAACTGGAGACACGACTCCGCAAGGAGCAGACCAAAAAAACTGCAGCTTCCCTGACCGGGAATCGAACCCGGGCCGCGGCGGTGAGAGCGCCGAATCCTAACCACTAGACCACCAGGGAACCTGTCAAATGTGTTTTGACCTTTCCTCAAGGTCATACGATGAAAGTAGGATCGTCTTTAATGGAGATGGGAAGAGAAAACAGGAGGCAGCGAGATGTGGTGCTGGGAAAGGCAGCAACAACATCTCTCTGGTACCACTAAACTGGATTGCAGGGACCATGGAGACACATCCTCTGTGTCTTGGGAGAAATCCCAGGTAAAGGTCAGGAACAACTGAAGCAAATGTTGCTCATTCATTTCCTTACTACAGTTTTGTTGCTGCCCACGTGTGAAAAAATCCATTGCTGAATGGCCAGCCTGGCAGCAGTCGGGAGTTTTTTCAATCTATAATAGCACTCATTCCTTAACCATAAAAAACCTGCATTTATCTGAGGGGTCCCAAACAAAGCCATGTGTACATTGCACTGAGCATTTGACTATCAAGGTATAAACTATTTAAAGCAGCCAGTGTTTGAATTGTCAGTTTTTAAGTTTAACATTACATTGCTTCAATATCTAAAGCCTCCTTCCCAATGCAGTAAAAATGTGAAACACATTGAGAGAAAATGTAAAACATACTAACTTGATTATTATGAGTGCTCTGGATTGTGTCACAATTCACTATTAATTTAGACCACATTCCAGTGGCTTCTCCCTTCCTTCTCCATTCTGGACCAATCTGTCAGAGAAATACAACACCGATTAAATAAAATACATATATATATGTGCATATATGTATTTTAAAGCCTGATGTTTGGAGGAAATGTTTGGGATATGCAGTTCAGAGAGAGTTGTTTTCCATTAGCAACTTGAAATGATGGGCTGATTTTGATGGTCATTTGCATAATGAGTTTCTTCTGGGCATTGGGGACATCCACACGGTCATTTCTATGAATACCATCGTGGGCTTAATGGTGAGGTTTGCCTCAGCTCCACCCACCCATGACGGAAACTCAAACGATGGTTAAATCCCCTCATTAAGAAACTGTTGCAGCCAGAACCAATTTCTGCTTTGGGAGAGCAGAAATGGGCTTGTGGTTACAGTTCCAGAATACGGCTCAGCAAAACCGCCCGGGTCATGTTTCTGCCTCTTTTGTAGACTCCCTGTGTGACCTTGGGTGAATCACTTACTCTTTTCCACCTGTAAAGTGAAGAAAATGAATTTTCCTATTTTCTCAGCTTAAGAACATAAATTATTTGGTGTAAGGGTAATCTTCGCGCTTGTCGTGTTGTGACAGTACCAGGCACAATGGGGTCCTTCTCTCAAGAGAACTATTGTGAGCATAATATTTATTTACGGTATTTTGACATGACTTTGTCCAAAGCAGCTTTTGGAATGTATTTTTTTTCCTCATGAATATAATCAGACTTTTCAAAGATTCTAGGGGTGGTTTGGCACTTTTCTGGCCACCTAGTGTGCAATCAGTATGGTAGGTGTGGATTAAAGAGGCAGCAACTATTCCTAGTCACCTCTGCAGCTCTTCCACAAAGCCAAAAATCTTTTAGAAATTCCACAAAAAGATTTTATCTCCCAGTAGAAGATTGCTCAGAATTCACCCTGCATAGCAACAGAAGAACCATGTCCTGGTTTAGCTCCACCAAAACAGTGGATGGATCATTCTTGATCTGTGAGGTTTAATGTACTTGGTTTTTGTGCTCAGTCGTGGTAGTATATTTTGAGCAAGCAATTTGGGATCTAAACTCTTTGTATTTGGGCAACACAGCTACAATATTGCTATCCAGTTTGTACCCAGAGGGAACTATATAAACACCCAGCTGACCACTCCCACTTCTAGTTTCTTGCCTATGGGGCAAAAACATGTCTCTCAGGCAGGACATGAGCTCTCCAAGTCACTGTTAGCGTGCATGGGACAAAAGGTTGAGGGATTAAGTAAGAGAGAAAAACTTTGTGATCTGTGCTAGACAAATCCCATAGGTACATCTCCTGAATAGCAGAAGTTTTCAAAGACTGCCTAGGGTGATTGAACTGCCGAGTCCTGTCCCTAGTGGGAGCAAAGTTTAGCAAATATGGGGCAGGGGTTGGAGCAAATTCTTCCATAGATGTGTGGGTCTACTTTAAAAATGACCTCTCCTTCTCTGAAGACATAGGTCTTTGACGTGCTGATGCTCAGCTACTCCTCTGAGGGATAAAACCAGACTATGCAGGGTTTGCTCCGGAAAGACTGGAGCTGGGTTTCAGTCTGATAACTCAAAGTTATTAGCTATGGCTCCAGTGTATCCTTGTCATTTTCTGCCCTTTGCTTCAGTGTCCAAGATAGAAGACTCATCCCCCCTCTGCCTCCGGCAAAGCAGAGTACCTCCAGGAGGGTTCTGTCAACCCCACTGATCTTTTCCGCTGGCTGGAGAGGGAGCCCAATGCAGGTGTTTCAGTGAAACTTATACAATCCAGATGTAAATCCAGTGGCAAGTCCCTCAGGATTAGACATGTCTGGAAATGAACATTATTGGGCTGATAAGATTTCTGAGCATTTTTTCCGCAGGAAGCCCACTGATTTTCATCTCTGGGTTTGGCATGCAAGCTCCCTAAGGCTCCTGGAGAGGCATACCTTGGATTGCCTGTGACAAGATAGGAACAGGAGAGCTCAAGCTGACATGAAAAGCCAGGCTGAGATGGCAGTTAGGAAGGAAAAACCACTCTATTCTTTACTGTCAGCTTTGAAAATGTGTTCAGGAAAGGATTACAATGTCAAGATTGTAATATGGGTTGCGTAAGACTCGCTGTTTGGAGGCAATCATTATTCAGAGAAAAAGCTGAGAGAAGAGGCCATTCACTTCGTTCCTGCTGATACGCCAAACAAAAAAAAGGATGAGCTAAACCACAAACAAGCCCCTTTTTGCTTTTGTAGCTATTCATTTTTTCCATCAGAGCTCAGACTACGGAGATAAAATTCAGTAATGAAAACCTTCCTTGCAGCCCATGGCTTTGCACTGCCCTAGACTAGAATGAGATTGAAGTGAAATGGAGTCAATCTCCAATTCTCCAAACTGCAGCAGGACATACGACGGTCTGAGCTTTAATCTTCACACAGATGAAACTGTTGCAGTGGGACTGGTTTCTGGGCTGATGTTTCTCATCGCTCAGTTATTGAAAGCCTGACAGGAAGCAGAGAAATGTTATCAATTCCCACTGCTCCAGATCATCAGTCTTGCTCTGCTGGCATACCTGACAGCTCGAAAATGATCAGGTAGCAGCTGCTTTTTGATTTCTTCAATTCTCTCTAATCCACTGTCTCATGAAATGCTTTGTTAATGCTTTAAGGACATCCTAGCAAGGGGAGTGTGTTTTCCCCTCTAGCCAGCAGGTAGAGCCAGCAAGCCTTGCGTTGTGCCACAGGTTAATAGCAATTTCACAGAAACTTGGATAAACAGAGAGCTCCTTCTCTCCCTTCCTCCTCCAGAGAAAGCAGTGAGTCTCGCAGTAATCCTAAAAGCTTGTGTAGGGAATGAAACATCTCACAGTTGGAAAATACTTACACAGGTGACCGTCTATAATGAAGATTTCAGCGTTTGCTCAAGTGACTGCACAAGTAAGACCAGGGGATGGGAATCTCATGGGATATAAACCAGCAACCAAACTCTGCTAGCTCTGTATTTGGCTTTTTTTTTCTTTTTTTCTTTTTTTCTTTTTTCTTTTTTTTTGTTGGTAGGAAAGAAGAAAAGAAGTTAAACACCACCTTACTGCTTTTTACAGCTATGTCCCTTACACTGCAAAGGGTGGTGGCCCCAGGCAAGGCTGCTCTGGGTATGTTTGAAGCCATCATGCACTTATTTCTTCTTCACTACAATCATGATTTTGAGTCATCACCTCATATCTTTAACACTTCAAGATGAAAACCAGGTGGTGTGTCCCAGAAGCTCTGTTGGTCCATATACTCCACTCCACAGGTGACAGAGCTTCATGTTGACCACCGTGTGATTTAGTCCCATCAGGATCCATCTCTCTGCCTCATGGTCAGGGACGTGACATTAAACAATATGTTTTACAAAAGAATACATTTCACCTTAGTAAACACATTGTCTGATATCTAAGACAAAACCTAAATAATTCCACAGGCAATATTTATATAAAAATAATGTGTAAGTTCTCGTGATAGCGTATGTACACAAATGTCTTTGATTATTTTTATGAATCTTTAAACTGTTCTATTTCAGCCTGTGATCACTTTGTATAATTTTATTTTAATAAAATCAATGACCATAGATCTAATTTCATGTATCAAAAATATAACTGCCATTATAACCTCCCTTTTGTATAGAACATGCAGTTACTCTTTTCCTCCCAGTGCTTTTAAAAAACCTTTTACCAGCCCAATTCCTAGGCTTTCCCAGCACAGTCATTTATCTCTGATAGGCACCGTTTTTCAGAAGGAGGTCAAGGATGGTGAAAGTTGCTATCACATCACAAGAGTTGATAGTGCTACTTTCCCCTCAATGCTTTCTTTTGCCTGCCTTGCAAGGCCTCTTTCAGTTCCCTTGACCCCGCTGCCCTGCGCCTTTCTACTGATACAAGAGAATTAATAATAGAGCTCCAGTTTTCACCGAAGCTGCACAGCCACTGGGATATGGCAGTAAAACACACAAGCATACACTCAAAACAGCTAACCCCTCCATCTCCTAAAATCCATTCTCCGTGAGGCCTTTGATCTGAGGCAGGTGGCAAAGAAAGCAAAAAGCTTCTGGGAGAATTATGACCATGGTGCCTTCTTAGGTGGCATTGCAGTTTCCTTGGGACTCCCTGTGCCATTAATGCCTCCTTTGTGCCAGTGTGTATCAGACCACCAAGGCATTTACCCAAAGGCTGTGCGTAGAATAAAAAGTAACATTTTGCTGCTTCTTTCTGAAGGTCAGATTCATTTCATTCACACAGCACTTTACACACAGGCAGATGGGTAACGGCACAGCATGTTGAGGGGAAAAGTGTTTTTCTCATTTCTTTCTCTGTTCTGTGGGAACAGCCACGGGTCTTCACATCAGTGTGCGCTCCCTTCCCTGATGTGGACTCACAATCTCCTTAAACCTTTTTATTAACCTTTGAAAATTCGCTAGCAAAGAGAAATAGCTCATCTCTTTGAACAATGTCATTGTGTCCTCAAAGGCCAGCACTGGATAAACACCCATCTCTGCTCCCGGACATGTTCTGATATTGCAGCTGCGTCTTGCCAGGACTGCTAAAGTGCTGGCAAGTCTTCCCCTCATTTGCAGAGATTGCATGCTGGACAGGTGATATGGTTGGTAGTTACCTAACTGGGACACCTGAAGGAGACATCTACTGTACTTCGGCATCTAAGTTTCAAGGACTGTTGAACAACTCGTACCTAGCCCGGTGTTGGTTGTGTGCAGGAGTGGTCAAAGAACCATGGAAGTTCCTCCCCAGCCTTGCGAAGAACTTTAAAAAAAGTAGAAGTCTCCAAAACTGTTGATTTGCATCTAATGGACATAAGGGAGAAACAAGCATGCTTCACAAACTCCTGGTGCATGCTCTGCCCCATCAGCGGCATCAGGTATGAGGAACTACTAATTGCAGCTGATCGGGGAATAACCATGTGCTTCTGTGGAAATGGCCTGCTGCCCTGGAGTGGAGGTACATGGCAAAGACAAGCACCTTGCTCATCCTTGTTTCCTCTTTGCGTTCTCTCAATCCCCTTTTGGCAGCAGGAAAAACAACCACAGCCCCAGGGATCTCCCTCTGCTTCTCTGTCCCACTTGCCCTTTTCTCCTGCTCCTGCCACCTGCTCTCCTCCCCTTGGTCCTGGTGCTCATCCACACACCACTGCAATGCAGCTGGATTCAGTTGTGCAGGACACATTGAAACTAAGGTAACTGCCTTCCTCCATCAATGAATGTTTTTAAACTGCATGGAGGGTGTCTGAGACAGAAAGTCTGCTGGGTGTGCCTCAAGGAGTGCAAGAGCTGTTTCAAACCAAAGGCAGAAGAAATGTGACTATCGGGCTAATCTGACCCTTGGCTAACTGCCTTGCTGTGAAGAGAAACACAAGTGCATTATTTCACCATTTCTCCTGAGTCTTCCCAAAACCCTTTACATTGAAGGCTGCAGACAAAAGCACTGAAGTGCTGGGTGTCCAAGGCAGTGTCTCATGGGAATTTTGATTTACAGTCACAATGGCTTTGGAAAAGTCATTGCATTTTTGGAACAAAAGAAGGAAACAGAAAAAAGAAAAAAAAAACAACAACAACAACCCAAGAGCTGATGATGTATCTCCATACAATCTCTTCTGATAAATTCTCAGTAAGGGTCAGAGAAACCCATTCAGACTGAATAGAAATAAATACACTTGAACCCATCATCGTTAGGCTGACTTGGAGGAAACACTCATTGACTTCTCAAATCTCATGCATCTGTGAGTGAAATATTGAAATCGGAAATTGCGAGCGATTCCTTTCCCTAGCTACCATTCTTAGACAACACTGCTCAGTTGTGTAACCCCCTGATGACATTAAAATGTCTTTCCCTTCCTGTAAGAAAAGATTTTCTTTTCCTTCTCGTAAGACATTAATTACAGGGTCACTGACTTTGGCAGATTACTTGCTAAATTGAGTTGCATCCTGATATCCTATATTTTATTGTGATGACCACCCATCTTGACAGCCACTCGGGCTTGACCTGAGATTATCCAACACTGAAATCATGACTCTCTAATGGGAGAGGATTAATGGTTGCTTTAAAGTGATGTAAGCTCATCGAAGAAAGGCATAAACACTCACCTCTTTCCAGCTCCTGGCCATACAGGTTGGCTTCCCCTTTTGTTTTGCCATCAGGAATCACATATCTGCATGAGGAGCTGAATCTGTTTGGTGATCTGGCTGAAAAGAAAATAAAAATAAACAAATAATTGCAAATGTCTTCTTGTTAGGTGGGTTGTAAGCTGAATCAAAGAAGAGCTCTGGGTCTTCCACAGCCATGGATGCCACCACAAGTAGGATATGGGAGTAAGTGCCTGATTTGGCATTAGCAAGGTACTGGTAAACTACAGGAGAACCAATGTGTCCTCATGGGCCTCAGGGATGGACCAGGGGAAAGCACTGGAGGGCTGTGAGCCTGAAATCAGGTCAGTATCTACACTGAACAGAAAACTACCAAACCAAAGAGTGGCACTCACATCCCACCTACCTGAGCCAGGTAGGAGCTCAGAAGGAACAGCAGAAGGAGCTCAGGTTTGACTCCTCAGAACAACAGCTGGTTCCTTTGAAAGAAGGCAGAGAAGCTGGCCTGCAGGTTCTTAAGTCGCTTTCTCATCCCTTGCTTTCACCTCTTGTCTTTGACTGTATGTAACAGGTACAGCACCAGAGGATTTCCATAAACTCTCACTCTTCCACCGAGTCTTTGAAGTATGGCCCATTACCAAGTTGAAACAAGCCCTCTGGCATTTGAAAATTGAAAGATTTTTGTAAAAAAAATAAAAATGCTCAGCTTGTGTTTTGAAGTTGATGGTAAATGATCTCATAATTCAGGAGCTATCACAACAATAAGAGTAAATACAGAAATTCAGCCTTTCCAATGCCTGGTGGAAAAAAGGTGGTAGAGGGTATTTTATTGTCCCACCTGCAGAGAGGGGCTGAAGCCCCTGTTGCACCCCAGGGCTGGTGGAGATGACCCTGGCTGCAGTTTCAGACCCGCACAGTATCCTTGCAGAGTCATGGGTTTGGCTGAAGCATTCCTTCATCAATAGGCACCATTTATCACTGAGATACAGCTGGGTTCCAACAGCAACAGAAGGAAAACACTGGCAATGTTTTCATTAAAAGGTACAACAGATTTGCAGTGTAGCTGACAGAGGCCATATGTGACCTGCTTAGTGTTCAGCGGGACTGATAAAGAGCCAAAGGAGTGTCCTGTGAAGGTAAAGCTATACCTCACCTTAATGAACAGTAACTCCGGGTAGGAGGTGGGAGAGGATGATCAGATTTCCCCTGACCTGGAGTTCAACTTCTCTAGATGTAACCAAGAGTGGCTGAGATAGCAAGGTAGCTCAGCACAAAGGGGGTGAGGAAGGGGGTGGGTTTTTTTCTGTTTCTTAACAGAAAACCTTGGCTTGGGGCTGTTCACAAGCTGCAAGCAGCAGCAATGAGCTGCAGGCAAAACAATGTGTTTTGCATGTCACAGCAAAATCCTACCAGTAGAAGTGCTGGGATCTGTGCAAAAATGCTTCCACACACGTGAAGACGCAGAGGGGGACACATGAGCACACACAGAGCCCTCTCTGCTAGGGCCAGTAAGACAAACTCTGTGACCTCATAGAAAAGAAAAAAGGGGCTGAAAAATGTTTCACGTTCATCAAAATAGTGACTAATGCTACATTTTGCCCAGCAGACTGAATTTCTTTTGAAATCAGCCCTCTTGCATGAGCTCTTTCTGCCCTTAGTAAAAGAAGCCAGGACGTGTCAACCTGTGTAAGATCATTTCAGAGGTGTGGAGGAGCAAGACCGATGCACTCCTCTCAGCCAGCCCTGCATGTCCATTTTACACACATGTGATCAGCCACACCTGTGGCCATGAGCTGTATCACCAAGGTCTTGGCGGACAAACCAAGTCCTCTATCACCCTGAGCTCTGTCAAGAGTCCAGGGAGCTGCATTTCATCTTCTAATTTTATATCCAAGACACACAGAAGTGCTAAGAGACTGTGGGCAGCAACTGAGACTTTCTTACAGTAAGGAGTCTGGTCTTCTCTAACCTGAATCAAGACAAGATGTCCATCCGTTCTGTTCATCTTACTGCTAATCTTCCCATCTGCCTTCTGCACACTCCTGCTACATTTTCCCTGACTTTCCTTAGTTATGTTTCATGTTTCAGTAACACAGTTACACAGCGTTTCACATTTGTCACCTTTTACTTCATTTAGTGTTTTCAGCTGCTACTAAGAAATCAATAATAAAATCTTTCTGAGGCAACATAGGAGAGATGGTCTGTACAACTATCCCATCTGTAAGAGAAGAAGGAAACAGATCTTGATCTTGTTTCATGCTGTTGGAAAGCATTTGTACAAATCCAAACATTTCTTCAAAGTTAAACTGAAGGTCAGGGATAGAGGAAGGGTTGCAAAGTTGCTTGATTCCCTGTAGACTTGAGATGAGAGCAAACCACAGCTAGCTTGTAACATCAGCCACTGACATATGGGCCGCTCTGGGGTGTCATTTGGCAATGTTCAATCCAGTCAGACCAGAGGCTGCGATTCCTCTGACTGAAGGCATGTGAGTGCCAGTTCACCTGTTGGCTGCTGGGACCCGGTCAAAGCAGCACTGCTTGGAAACCCTTGCAAGTGCTTTATCAGTTAGGGAAATGAACCGTGGTGAAGAGCTGAACGCACCCACAGCTAAAAGGTTGACATCAATAGCTATATTAAAAATGTTATTTATTGTTTCTTCAAGTAGCAGCTGACACAGCCCCAGGGCTCTGTGGCTGTAATATGGTTTCACAGAATTTACGTGGGCACTTGTTTAGGTGCGTGGGGGAAAATGTACGTTACAGCATCCTGACACGCTCTTATTGTATATCACATGTTACTCGCCTCGTGCCTGCCCTCTGCTTTCCTCCTTCACTGCCCCATCTGTGCGAAGGAGGCTTTGCAGAGCTGGCAGGGTCAGTGATTAATTACACAAAGATAAACACAGTTAATATTCTTCCTGGATAGAACTAATTACTCAAGTGTTTGCTTTTATAAACCTCAGATTGATTGTCTCAGGGACAAATGAGTCTAATTGAAAAGACCGTTTGTTTTCAAAAAAGGAAAAATAACACGTTTGAGCCTCATGGGTTTGGGGTGTGGTTTTTTTCCCCTCTCCTTTTCAAGGAAATAGAGGCAGTGAAAGAGTTGATGCACATTGTTGCGTCCTCACTGGACATAACAACTATCCCTGCGGCTGTGCCCTTGCCATTCCCCAGACAATTTTCCCTTGAACACAAGCTGTTATTCCTCTCACCAGCACTCTCTGGAGGACCCTGGTGTGTGAGGTGGAGGGTATTCACATGCTGAAAAGCAGCCCCAGCCCAGTACGCTCAGAATTTAGTTGAACAAAAGCAGGAAGACAGAAGAGGCATGACTTGGTCAAGAGCATGAGAGTACACTCACATCTTTTGCTTGTATATTCTCTGAATTAATTCATGAATCCTCTCACATCTAGGAAATAGAAAACAACTGACACATCATTTCTGCTCCAATGCACTCAAAACACTTTACAGCCTTTCTGTTGCCTGGTGTGTCACCTCCTACTCTCTCCTCTCCATAGCACCTCAGCATCTCAGAGCACTTTGAACTACTCTGTTTCCTTGCAGCCTGCCCACTCTGATGTCTTCTGTCGCTGATGTCTCCTCTGCCCTTTTTCATTTGTCTTTGTTCCTCTCCAGTAGATTTAAGCATGCAGGATTGGGCTTGTGAGGCAGCTAGGGGACAGGAATGCTGCCTGGGTGTCATAAGAGAAAATACTGACACATAAGACAACGTACAACAGAGTTAGTATAAAATCCATGAGTAGGTCCTTCATCCCTGAGAAACCTGGTCCAACTGACTGAAACAAGGAACTGGAAAAGGGACATTGATTATTGCTATACCAAGATGTCCAGGAGTGTAGACTGAAGCTGGACCACTGATGCCCACCTCCTGATCTCCATTTACACTACCAGCCTGTTCAGCTTATGGCTGCATCACTGTCCACATGACTTCTTGTAAGAGGAACAGAAGAAGCTCTTGCTGTGGAGCTGGGTTTGTGAGTGAGCAGGACACTTGCATGCCATTCAGTTCAGGTTAGTATTAGCCAGAGAACTCACTAGCCATGATAATGCAGGAGGTGGGTGAAATTCTATGTACTTTGTCACACAGAGCAGAAGACGCCTTCCCATTTCCAGCTCCAAAAATCTCTCAACAGAGATGAACACCATCAGTCTGCTTCCTGCTACCTGTTGCCTGAGTGAGGCTGCAGGACATGAAAGCCACTTTCTATCCTGGCTAGAAGTAATCAAATTTAAATTATCTGTAATTAGCGATAACTGAGACAAGGGAAAACCACCACGCAAGCATGCAACTGTGTACATGCTGAGGCACTGAGGGACAGGAGATATTTCCAAGGAAGGTGATGGTTAGTACAAGGGCAGGAGGTTGATCTGACAGCAAAGTGGCAGAACAGCCCGAGGAGCTTTAAGAGAATATATGAGAGAAGCACCAGAGACCACTAGGGAAGAATTAACAGCATCATTATGGTCAAGAAAAAGCAGAGGCCTTGCAGACAGAAACTCAGCACCATGTAGTAAGAAACTGTCTCCCACTGTTTTCATCTGCTTGTTTGCAGCTGTGCTTGGGGAAAACAGAGCAATATGGACATTCTTCCTAAACAGACATACACATCACATGCTTCTTCACCAGTGAAAATAACCCTGCAGACATCTTGCTAACTAGTCAGATGTGAAAGGAATAGAAATATCAATGCTGAATTAAGCTCAGAAAGAAGTGGAGGTGAAGCCCAATAAGCCAAGCCTAGCCCAACTCTGTCTAGCACTTATTTTCTGAAGAAATAAGATTTAATGCAAGTTTCTCTGGTCTCCACCACCAACAAAGTCAGGTGAGCATTTTGCTGCTTTAAAGAATGCAAACCACAAAGGAGCCAAACACTTTTTCACAAATACCTGCATCAGACAATTAGCCAGTTCTTTCACTAAGCCGCAACAAGGTGATGGTATCTTGTTGCCTCCCACACTTTGACTTAGGATGAGAAAGCCCAGTAGCACCTTGTAAATCCCAATACTGCTGACAGCCAAAATCAGCAGCAGCTCGTTCCCCTGGGAAAAAGATCTGTGAGAAAGGTGCTGAGCTCTCCTTACCCATATGCTTTCCATTCTCACTACATCTATTCCTTCACCTGCTTTCTGCTCATCTCTGTCACAAAACTCATTTGTGAGAACCCAGAGCTGAGAAGGCTTTTCCTGTTCCTTTCCTCACTTCCCCCTCCCCTAAGAGAAGGCACTTTTAAGTGTTTGAGCTCTTCCTTAAAAAGTGCTTTCCTCCCTCCTGGCCTTCCGTCGCTGTCCCTCTGCTTTGCTCTGGATTAATGACAATGTCAAGTGTCTTCAGCAGCCATCCCTGCTCCAATCGAGCAC
>WEIS01041734.1:0-10315 GCA_013389965.1 Todus mexicanus
TTAAAGTTAAAAAGAAAGTTAAATCCCGGATTTCTACAGGACAGAAAAGCATTTCTTACACTACTCTATATCGTAGCCAAAGGATTAATTCTTTGGGAATGCTTAATCAGTCTGCCGTAGAATTTTCTTGAGGACTGAATTCCAATATTTGAATGTGTGGCTTTTTCAGTAGCCCTGTTCTCATCTGATCCCCCAAGCCACTACTGTCACTTAGAACAAGGTCATCATTTCTCAGTCCTGTTCACAGTGCACAGCTTACTGGGGTGGAAGTAATTTTTCCTTAGCACAGTGCGGTCTTTACTGACTGGTAGCATGTTTTGGTCAATGTTAATTTGGATAGAGAAGGATCCGTGTGGTATGTCAGAGTCAGTATCCTTCTTTTGTTTCACACCTCCACATAGATTATCTCAGCAGCATGAAGCACAGACACAGGATCATGGCTTGCATTACCTGTGTTGCAGCTGCTCTCCCTTTGGAAAGGTTGCTCTGTCAGTGAGTAGATCCATCTGTTTCTTTAGTTTATTTTCCATATTGGCACTTCTGCCAGAGCTTAGCAGTTCTGACATCATCTGCTCCTGGTTGAAGCCTGAATTCTGAGTTACTTCTTTAGCTGGATCATCATTTCTCCCGTCATTCCCTCCTACTTCTGTGACTGTGATAAAAAATATTTCTTAAAAAGCAGGAGTACTTTGGAAGGTTGACTACAGACTGAAGGAAATGAAAGGGGGACTCTTTTCTCTGTAATGCTTGCATCAGCAGTTAATTCCAGTTGAACATATTTGTCAGATTCATACTTCAGCAGTTAACTAGCTGCAGTTGCACTTACCTGGTTTGCTTGTATACTTGAGACAAAAAATGGTAAATTAGATGCACAGTATCTGACTGAATCCATGGGGTAGCTTTGGTGTACCTTAGACTCCTTAGGACTTTCCAATTTCCTCTAAGAAATTCAAGACTCATTTAAAAAGAGAGTTGGGGGAGGTTAGCAGCTGCAAAAACAATGTTGCTGTACAGGAAGATGGCAGGGGAGATGAAAGGTAGGTCGCTGCAAAATGCATTATGCTCTTCTCTCCCCTCTGCCCTCTAAAAAAGAAAAATAAACCACCCCCAAACAAACTATGGTTTGTGAGAACCTGAAAAATACCTTACCTAAAAATGTACATCATGTCCTGTTGCTTACTGAGGTTCAGGAAGGGTTCCTCAGAGAATATGTAGAACACCAAATATTATGAGAATTCATGACCAACAAAATGACCTAAAAAAGATGCAGCAGTAATTGATTCTATGTGTCCTCTCACATGAGTAATTATATCCTGCTTTTTACAAAGCTTCTTTCAGAAATAAATTCTACAGAGCTTTACAGCAACAATTAGTTCCATTAAATTCTTTCATGAGGAACGAGAAGTGTTATTCTTATTTTACTTATTTTAGATGTGAATGATGCAAGCAGTGAGCGGTGTAGGGAGTAAATGCTGGGATACAGAACTGGTAACACTAACTACATAGTGATATCCCTGTTGCTTGCTCGAACTGACACTTCCTAGCACTAAGCTCTCCTTTTGATGTGATAGCGCATCTCCTTCCCAGCTTGTTCTTGGTACACAGGGAGTTTTACTTGCAGTCTTAGCACCTCCAAATAGGTATTTACACTGAATCTTGAGCCTCCCTAAAAAATGTCTTAGGTATTAGAACTGTTGGGTGGGGGTTAAAAAAAGCTCTGAGCTCCAAGAATAAAGAATATAAAATTGGTTGAAAGTTCTAAAATGCCATTCTAGAGTTCTCTTGTACTTTTTTCCTAAAAGGCATTAGCTCATGATTTCTGAAAGCCTGAGGTTTGGATAACTGCCATGTAAGTGCTGAGCATCATCTCGTATTTCTCATGTATTTAGTTAGTTACATGATGGATGAGTTTTTATTGCACAATAAACTAAATAAGTATAAAAGATATTTCTGTATGTACACAAAAGGCCAAAATTGCATATTTGTTCTTCATAGTAATTGTATGTTGCATTTGATTGCTTAGGCTCTGAGTGATGTTCATCATCAAAACCTAGATTTAGTTTAAACTAGAAGTGTATTGGCCAGATCTACAGTAATCTAAATCACTGTGCTGATTTACATTAATGGAATATAGTTTCATAGTCCTGGCTTCTGTTTTAAGCAGTGAAGCCGTGCCCAACTGATTTATGAGTGAAGCTCAGCAGAGACCTGTTACAGAAAAGAATTACTTGAACCTTTTCTCCAGAGGTTTGAAGATCTGTGTTCTTAAAATTAATGATACTACAGTGATGGCTTTGAATTCAAAGATAAAACTGTCTCAGAGAAGAAGGAGTTGAAGACAATGTAGTGCTGACTGCCAGATGGGTACCAAATCACAAAGTGTTTGCTAGAAAGTCACATTGGGAAGGTTTCATCCAGAGAGCAGCTGGTGAGATGCAGCTGTGCAGTCAGGTCTGCAGAAAAGTACACACAGCGTTCAGATCCCACAGCACGAAACGAACTTCTTCTGGATCAGAAATATTTGCCACATTCTATTGCTAACTGGATGCTGATTTTGTGCAGGACCTATTTGAAAGAAAAGGAAAGTCATGCTTTTAAAACACCATGTTCTTGTTCAGCAACAGATTCATGTATGTTGTTTACTTATAATATTGTGCTTTTGTGGGGCAGAGGCTAGCTTTCTTCGAAGAGGTGATAGGCCATTTCAAGTATCGCTAGAAGTAACAGAAGATAAGATCTATTTCTATCCACACTGCAAGATGACAGGAGTTGTCTTAAGGTGGCTATTCATTTTATGAAAATCCAGAATACATATCCTCTTCCCGTACAGGTAACATTTGGGAAGACTTTGGTTTTAATGTCCTTCAGATTTGATGCATGCCCTTTATGGCAATGGTAAGATATTCTGAAGCAGACAAAAAAACGTTGGCATGCATCTAATAGAAATCAGCCATGGTGGCACATGGCCAGTTGTTGTGTCTAACACTTACTACTTTTTTACACTTGAATCTTAGCAAGATCCAGTAAAAGACTTTTCTTCTACACTCTCTGTTATAGCTCTTCAATTAAGAATGCCTGATCCTGCTTCCCAGACACAGGCTTTGTAACTTGAAAAGTCCAATGTACTGTTGAACCTCCAGCTCTGAGCACAGAATTTATGGCTTGTATCTCCAGAGTCACAGGCAGCCCTCAGCAGCAGCATCTCTGCTGGCCCTCAGCCCAGGCAGCCAAACCTTCAGGAGTTTCAGGATGTGCTCAGGGTCCTGACATTGAGGTTCTTTTCCCTGTTTGTGTCTTGGAGCACTCTCTCTTTTGTTCTGTGACTTTGGTTGATTTTATTTCTGTCTAAAAGTTTTCTTGTGTTCTGCTGCCTGTCTTCTGTGGTGAGCTAAGAGAAAACTAGCTTCCCAAATATGTGCTCATCCCATTGTTTTCAAGTGCTCACATTTGAAGGAGTGAGATGAAATATGTGTGGCTGTTCTGTACTTCTGTATGGGAGAATAATTCTGTGAGAAATGTCTGTTAGGAAATCATGGATTTCACACTTCACAAATGTGTTTCATCATTTTTCACTGTAATTGGAAAAGTAATTCTGAACACTGGTCAATTCTTACACAGACTCTTCAGGTTATTGCCAATGTCATACCTATTTGCCTAGTGCTGCCCAGCAAAAGCACTCCTCTAGTAAACAAGATGCCCAGCCTGAAATTTCCATTCTCTCTGAAATCAATAAGCAGCAGTGTCACTTGGTCTGATGGATTTGAGCTGGAATGGTTAAGATTTTGGAGTTATTTTTATGGACCTACTGTATTCTTTCTATTTTATATGTCAGTTTTCCTTTTTATAAATGAGAAGGTATTGGTATTTTGGTTAGGTAGGAAGAAGGAGAGTAAAGTCTTTTTGTGTTTTGATGTACTTATTTGCTGTTTTAAAGATCTGTAAATAATGAACTTACTATTTGTTCCCGTTTGAAAACTGGGGAATGAGGGGAGAAAGAGCAAGAAACCACACTGCCCAAAAGTTTTCTTGGTTCTTTTACCTCCTCCTTAATTCTCCATTTTCCTCCAAATTATCATTATTTTGATCTTTTGAAAGAATGAAATATAAAAACATTGACATGTTGAAATGTTGCAAATATATCACAAAAATATACATTCCATTTTCTTGTTTATTGATATTTGGAAGCCATTTCTAGTGAACGTCCTTCTGGAAAAGATACAGAATAAATTCAAATACATGTCTTCAATTGTAACTAAATACCACTTCCTGCGTCAATGAAACCTCCAATTAGAATGACAGTTCTCTGGGAACATGGACTCTTTTCCCAAGGGAAGATTCCTTGGTATATATTTATATAGTAGATTAATTCATTCCTGGGATCTGTGCTGATGCTTTGCCAGCAAAGTTGAGAAAGGGACAAGCACTACTGTGATCGGAGAGCGCCAGCTGGGTGTGTGCCCAGAGCTGGGCTCTGTCAGGCCTGGGCTGGTCGGCCCCAGCTGAACATGAATATTGTTAGTAAATACTGACTAATGACTTCTACCCTGGGGTGACAATCCACAGCTTTATATTTGACAATAAGAAATGTTTGTTGTATTGAAAAGCAGCTCAGGCATTTTGACTTCTATCTCACTCGGCAAAAACTTAAGGGAAAGTTTTCACATTATCTTCAAGGACAATTTTGTGCTTTCATCAAACAAAAACTTAGAAATTCATTTTATTATGCATTATGCAGTAAAAAAATTGACATTAACAAAATCAAACTCCTTTCACGCTCTGAACTAATTACTGTGCCCTTTTCACTTCAAGTATTGCCATGTCATGAAATTCCTTAGCTAAGTATTCTGAAAGGCACAAAAAATCACAGCCAACTCAAACAAGCTGTGCAGTGACTAATGGCTTCAGCTTTAATCGGCTGACCTGTCCTTTGAGAGAACATGACTTGGTGTGCATCTCTGGACATTTATGGGACATCGTGCATATCTAGTTAGCAATTAAACAGTTTAAATTGCAACACAAATGCAAACATCTCTTCCTGTCTGGGGGGTTCCTGTTGTGAGGTAGCTGATACCTTTCTAAAATAAATATTGAATGTTGAGATGTTTAACTCGCATAAACATGGCAGCTGCAAAGCTAAGAAATGTGAAACATATAAATGGATAAGCCCACTAAAAGAAAAGTATGAAGTCTTCATAAAGCATCTTTTATTGTTCTAGAAAGGAAGAGTCTTTTATATGTCAAGGTTGGACTAGCAAAATCTCACCTTTCAGTTTTTCTCTGAGCTAATTAGACAGGTGCTGGATACTACCCAGGCTTCTGCTGCTCACAGAAGCTTGTTTCCAAACCTTTGTGATGTGATTTAAAATTCTTCTCTATAAGGAAATTAAAAGCAAATTGAAGCAACAGCTTATTTTTAGAAACCTGCCTGAATATCAGAAAACTAACAAACAACGAACCCGATACTTCTTTCTCAGCTGAACAGAAGGGGTTCTCATTAGCCTCAGTGCTCTCTAATTCTAGACTTTTGATTTTCTTGTTGCCTGCTCCTGGATATAGGGTATTAATTCTGCTCCCGCATCACTTGCATGCTGTGCTTAGAGTTTGAAGATTGATTCAAAGTCTTTGATGTCAAAGACCTTTTTGTGTTAATTGCAATAGGTTTGCATAAAATTGAAGTGTAAGGTGCTGTTCATTAGAAACATAAATCGGCATGATATGAACAGTTTTACCTTCAGAGTAGGAAGCCGGAGTCTGTGTGTCTATCTGTGACTTGTGAAAGAAAAGAAAAGATGACTTAGGTGGGTCTGGTTTAAGGTCAGGGCAGAAGTAGAGAAGCATTTAGGCTAGAACCATAACCATATAAAAGGATGTTTCTTTGTGAATGTAAGGGCACTTCACATGTGTTTTAAACTTACTTGGTGTTTTGTAGACAGCTGTAAATACCACCATTTTTGTTATTATCTTAAAGTTTATGCTTAAGCTTCTTTTCTTTCATGAGATTACTTTAATTCTTCCTCATGATGTTGGTAGTTATTTTGCCAGGAAGGCATTATCCTTCCCAAGAATGCATATCTGTTCACTGTTAGCTGTGCATGAAGGTTGCACAGATGTCTGTTGTGCCCACACCTCATATGAGTCTCTGGACAATTGGGAGTATTGACGTTGAAAGGCACAAAACTTAAGTTTGAGCTCTTATCTGCAATTACCTCTTTTCTTCTGTCAGATGAATTTAAATCCTTTAAGGTGACATTGCAGAAGGAAACATGTTTATTTTTAGGGAGCTGGCTAAACAGTTAAATGTTCATCTCATTAAACACATTTCAGCTCCAGAACTGGCAATGGAAAGTAAAAGTTTAAACCAGTATTCATTGTTTCAATAGCCGCATGTTCATTCAGTGCCTGAAGCCTGTTAAGCTGGTTCTTACCAGTGATAAGAATGTCCCATGTTCCTTGCTAGTACATGAATATAACGGAATGTATCACTCTCAAACATCACCGTCTGCAAAAAGGAGGAAATATGGAATCTAGATATCCTACCAGAATTTTAGCATTTTTTGTTAAATCAAACTGCCGATTTTAGAAAATACACCACGTTTACCACAACTACAGAACCTTCAATACCTGTTCCTAATATTCCAGCATTTTATTCATCATTCCTGCTTGTGAAATCTTTAGCATTCAATATGAAATAGTCTCATGAGACGCTAACCAGTTTTTGGCTGTGACTGCAAGCCTAGAAATAAGGGATTTTTGTA
Organism: Todus mexicanus; assembly: GCA_013389965.1. Classification (NCBI taxonomy): domain Eukaryota; kingdom Metazoa; phylum Chordata; class Aves; order Coraciiformes; family Todidae; genus Todus; species Todus mexicanus. The sequence goes on from WEIS01041734.1 coordinate 6,756, forward strand.
AAGTACCTTCTCTTAAACAGAAGTGATTACTCTTTGCCACACAAAGTCCTCACAATAGTGAAGAAACAGAAATGTTGTTTTAAGCATATGCTGGAAACTGCAAATACCAAACCTTTGACACGATTGCAGTGCAATACATCTTCCTCTTTCATTAACTGACAATGAATAAATGTTGGGGAAAATGTAAAATAAATTTACAAATGATCTATGTTTGAAATAGTTTCAACAATGAAGCTTTGTTGTCAGGTCTTGGAGACTGTTAATTTTTAGTGGCTACACAAAGGGGCAACAACATGTATAACAGCTGTGGCAACATTATAGCATCATTTCAGAATTCTAGAATGCTGCATTTTACCTGCTGACCTTGAATATCCTGCATTTGTATTTTTTTTTCCTCCTCTTGTAAGATGAACTTTTATCTATCATTTTGCTAAAGATCAAATTCAAGTATCAAGAGACATAAACCCCGAGTTTTAAGCTTTACACTCCCTGTCTTTTCTTTTGCTGACACTGATCATTGATGGAAATGAATTAAACCAGGTCTCCTTTGGTCACTGTGGCGAAGAACTCCCCATTTCTGCCCTGAGATAATGTTTTGCTCCCGGCAGTGATGAATTCTGTGTAGAATGCTTCCATCACAAGTGCAAAAAGAAAACAGATGTGTTTACATTGTCTCCATGGAGACACAAAGACACAAGCTGAATTCACACTAGCATCAGGGAGAAGATTCCCCCTCTTTTGTCTTCCAGAGATGGAGAATATTTGAAGAAAACCACACATAATTCTCTAGAGACTGTTTTTCCCCCGTGTCTTTTCAGCATAAGATTCTTTGTGTGACCCTTCAAGCAAAGAGTCCTGAATGCTGTGATGGACGTCTGTAGTCCCACCAGGAATTCAGTAAGTGTTTAAAATATTCTAATTTGTATTGTCATTTAAAGTAATGATAAACAGGTAATTCACTACAACTACTTCATTCATTCTCTCAAACATACCAGTCACTTCAATTTATTCAGTGAGCACATGTTATTCTTTGGGAACATTCAGGAGACGCAGTGGAACCATATGACATTCCTTCTGTTCCTTGTTTGGAGGATCACTGGCTAGGTTTCCATAGACATTAATTGGCAAATATTCTTCTATCATATTTTTATCCCTTTGCACATGTCTGTTGTCATGAATCTTTGCAATCCACCCTTGCATCTCTCTGAGCAACTGCAGCTTGGCCACATGACACATACGACAAGAGTTCAGTGTGAATGCTTTGAGGCTTATAGTGACCAAGAAAGGGAGAAGCCTCTTCCCTTTTCTGCTCTTTCTCTGGAGACCACAATATGTTTACAAGTGACACAGAGCTGGATATATCCTTATAAAGTGATGAAGGTTTTTTTAATAAGTAATGTGAAGTAAAAGAGCACACTGTGAGCATGCCCAGATACTCGTGCTAAGCCAGATAAGTTTTTTCAGTTCATATGTGTGCATTCAAGCTATTAATTAGGAAAATGTTCCCTAAACTAGCTACTTTCAGAGACCTTCATCTAATGGACAGAGCTTTGTTCTGTTAGTATTTTGGGAAATTACATTAAAAAAAACCCCTAAAACAAACAAAAAAAAGAAAACAAACAACAAAAAAATTATTTTGATAAGATTTCTATTCTCAGTTTTTAGTTGAGTGTGCCTTCCAAACATGTATGTCAATGCATTCCATTCAGAAACTGTACATGGTCATCTTGAAATATCTAATTTTGCTTGTTTTAAAAGACTAATAGTTCAACTAAACAGCAAAAATAACAGTGACCTGGATGACCAATCCCACAGTGAAAGTGAATAGCAGAAAATAGAGCAGATGGTGGGGGAAGAATCCAGAAGCAGGCATGACTTCAACAAAACATGTATTTCAAAGAATACTTCACAGAACATGATGCGAATAAATAATTTTTTGAAGGAAAAAATTTAACATACTCAAGTTGTCAAATACATGTAATTCCTCCAGGTCTCAGTGTGGTTTTAGTTTAGCTTTAGTTACAATATTAAAGAGCTAAATGAGTAACCTTATGAAAGTGAACATCACATTTAACAAGAGCCTGCCATTCGTATACAGCAAATTGTTCTTGTGCATAATTATTTACAGAATCATGGTCTTAAACACCATATAGGTTAAATCTTCTCTTTGAGGAATACTCAGCAGAGAAAATACTCATCTAAGATGTCTAAACCCAGAATTAACAATGCTTCTTCCTCAAAAATTTGCCATCAACAGCCAGGAAACAGTTTTTTTCTGACTGACCAGAGGGCTCACCTTCCATGTACTCTCTTGGATTTTTCTTTGTTGTTGTTAAAGATCACCAGATATTCCCCTAAATTTAGGTTTGCATTTTCACTGTGGTTTCTCCCACACATTCCAGTCATCTCTGTAAACCAGTGACCTTTAATTGAACTTCATTTTCTATGTGATTTCCTGGCCTTCCTGCAATGCACGTGGAAGCTCAGTCAGAGGGATGACAGATGCAGTGTAGTAAACATAGTCTGGGCTAAACCCAGATCCACAGAAGAGAATGAGGCCATATGGAGATTGTTTTTCTCTTTTCCTTGTTCAAGTACAGTATTTTGAAGAGTGGTTTTATAGAACATTTTTTCATCTTTACATTTTTGTTAGGGATAGGAAATCATTGTTTATCAGTTCTTTACCACATTATCTTGGATATAAAATAGTAGGTTTTTACGTTGAAAATCAAACTGAAATTTAATAGTGGAACAGTTATTTTTAATCTCATTGCTAGACTAAAGAAAATCTTACTGGAGCTTATCCTAAAATAGTGAAAGATATCTTGGCCTTTCTGCCCCTGTGAAAAATGGAAATCCTGTGTGGGTGGTGTGATTTCTTCTGCCAATTTCTGTGATGTCTCCACAGACATCAAAATGGTGAAACTCAAAGAAACCTTTAAAAGGAAATAAGACATACCCATGGCTACATTACCTACAATGCTTAGAGTGATCTCTTTGTCTGTGTCACTGTCACCTCCCTTCTCCCCCATCCTCCCCTGTAATTCAAAAGTCTTTTCATGCTATTGGAAGCTTACTTCATGGCATTTTGGATTTCACAGCTGTACCTGAAGGGTTGAAACCTTGTTGGATCTGTTGCCTAAACTTAGATGTTTCACAAGCCAGTTTCAATTCATGCTAGCTTCATTTTCAAGGCAGTTCTCCATACTTCAGGGGTAACTGAACACAAGTCAGGCAGGTACAGGGGCAATACATACATAACTGTTGGCATTTGGTTCTGCAGGGTAGAGCTTCAGAATGACTGCTTCATGTTTTGTGTGGAAGAAAATGCAAAGCCTTGTCCTATATACTCGGTGCTGTAAAGTCATATTTATGCTTTTGTGCTATCATGTAACCCGCATTTCTGCAAACATTTCGTTTGTTGCATCACAGGATTTAAACCGAAGGTTTAGATGGTTTTTATTCATGGGGTCTGCACTAAGCTGCCAGGGAAGCTGGAAAAGATAAACTATCCTAAACACTTTCATTCATTTAGATTGCTGGCCACAGTTCTTTTGATG
>WEIS01041735.1:310-10855 GCA_013389965.1 Todus mexicanus
ACCCTCCCCCCGAGCAGCCTGTGCCAATGCTGGGCAACTCTGTCAGAGAATAAATTCTTTCTAATGTCCAGCCTAAACCTCCCCCGGTGGAGCTTCAGGGTATTCACTCTATCATTAGTGACTTGCTAGACCAGTCTCCACGCTCCTTTCTGGGGGCTCCTTCCACCAGAACACCAAAAATGGGGTGAAGATGGTATGAAAATGGGTGAAGGGTAGCTGAAGGAACTGGGGCTGTTTAGTCTCAAGAAGAGGAGACTGAGGGGAGACCTTATGGCTCTCTACAGCTCTATGAAAGGATGTTGTAGAGAGGCAGGTGCTGGTCTCTTCTCACAAGTCACTAATGACAGGACAAGAGGGAATGGCCTGAAGCTCCACCAGGGGAGGTTTAGGCTGGGCGTTCAATATATTTTTTTCTCTGCAAGAGTTGTCCAGCATTGGCAGAGGCTGCTCAGGACAGTGGGGGAGTCTCCATCCCTGGAAGGGTCTTATTGTCATGGAGAAGGTTGGATTTGGTCTCTGAGCTCTTTTCCAACCTTAACGATTCTGTGAACATAAAGGGTCTGGACACAGTTCCCTGCACCAAAACCCACAACTGTGTGTGTTTTTCCAAAATAAGCGCTGCAAGACCCTTGACCCAACCCACAGAAGAGGAGATACCCAGCATCACCAATTAAAATGTAGTTTATTGTTTGTTTTACCAAAGCACCTTTAGGCTTTTTAAAATGTTAAACACACACAATTACAAAACTCTCCAAAACTTAACTTAAAAAACCTTTATGAAAAATGCTGCCCCCTGACCACATCGCACATAAATAGCATACAAAAAGTGATTAAAAAAAACACAACGGGATTTTTTGCCCCCGTAAGAACCATTTACTAGAAGGAGCTGTGCCCTAGAGAGCCAAGTTTTAGGGACTCAACACATTCAAGACCTGATTTTCCAGGAGGTGCAGTTGGCTGAAGTTGAGTATCTGTAGCTGCTCTTCAATTGGCTTAAGACCAAGTCAGTATTTCATGCACACCCTGAACCCGCGTGGCATTCGCACCAGGACTCCAACTGAAGCGCCGCTGAGTTGAAACCGCAATCTTTCCTTTAAATTCAGATGGTTTTGGCTCAGTCCTGGGGATATTTGGGATCAGCAAACAAGGGTGAGAGGAGTAAAGCAACATCAGCATCACACTCAGAAAAAAGGTGGGGAATCAGGGAGTATATAACAATCAAGTGAAAAAACCCCAACAACAAAATTATTGTTTCTGGTATAAAACTTCTTACAAACGCTGTGGTTGCTCAGGAGATCATCTCCTGTAAGTGTAGAACCCAGGCACTTAAGTTATTTTCAGCTTCACACTTGTGGTGGGTGGAATCCTCTCACTATCCAATGTTCAGTAGTTTAAAAAACATATAAAAACCCCAATCCTTCAAACAAAAAACCCCCATGTGATCTCTCCAACACAGAAACAGAATGAAAAAAGAAACATGACAAGGAAAAAAGCTCTTAGAAACATTAACATGCTCAACAAAAAACACTGACACACTTTAAGAGCTGGAACTATCAGGACCTTACAGGATGAAAAGGACCTTTTCCATCCCATGCAAAACCATCTGGTTTTGGGGCACAGTTCATGGCATAAGGCCGACCTCCAACATCACTCCAGCATTGCTGATATCCTACACGCAGGACACGTGCCACCCTTCACTTCATCCTGGAAAAGAGGAAAACGTCTCCTGCCAGTGACCCTGAAATGCCAACCGATTTTCTAAACAACATATGGCTTGGAAATACGGCTCCTTTTGTGCTTCAAAGTGGAGGTGCAAGGACAGTACTATCCTCACGGAGAAGAACGAGAGCGGCTGGGGGAGCCCAGCAAGGCACTTTCTCCAAACACATTGTCATAGGAAGACTTGAGGAACTGGACGTAGTTTTGCATGCTGCGGTTGGTGCTCTCCGACTGCTCCAATCGATCCTTTAAATCCTGCAGGCGGCTTTCGTAGCGGCGCTCTGCCTACAAGGAGAAGCACAAAACATGGGCTGAAAGGCAGCAGCGTTCATCCTCTTCACGTTAAAACTTCAGCTATTCCCCGCAAGCGCTGAGCACAGCAAGAAATAGCACAGCAGTGAATGACATCACCATAGATGGTGCTACGATATTTATAATTGGTTCTGCTCATTTTCAACTCCATTCAGCAACCCACTGATAAAAGGAGGAGACAACGTGGCTAATCAGTCAGGCTTTTAAAGGGGATTAGCTATAGTTACGGGGAATTAAAACACACTCTTTCCTGAAAATCAGCTTGACCTGATCCATGTGCCAAGTAAAACTCAAGGGAACAAGCAGGATAAACAGGACTCCAGCTGCTGCCGGGACACCACCGGCACAGCAAGAGGCTCCCTTGCAAGGCACTCACTTCATCTTTGCTCCGACGCAGTTGGTTCAGCTCTGTTTTATTCCGACTCAGCTGGGTCTCCAAATCCAGCATCTTGGACTGGGCTGCCCTCTCTCTAGATGTTGCTCGCTCTCGTGTTTGTTCCACCTACATGTAACAACAGAACAACAACTGTGTTCAAGGGTTGTCCATGGAAGGAGGATTTTCCCTACCCCACTGCCCACAAAAGCCCTGTAAAGTTTAACTGGACACATTCTCATACACAAGCAGCAGCTCGGTCTCATGCTTTCCTCTCTTCTGCTACCAACTGGAGTGCAGGGTTCCGTTTTTCCATGGTTTAAGAGCTGACAAACGGCACCAGCACATTTTATTATTGCTATTTCACTGAACATAATGATTGCCATTAATTTAGGTCGTAGCCTGAGGAGGTATAAAGAAATGACTTACTTGTCTTTTGGCATCCTCAATGGCCATCTCCAGCTGACGTGCCAAGGAGCTGCACTCGCGGGTTTTCTCCTCTAGCCGCAGCTGACACTGGTGGATTGACTCCTCGCGTTTTGCTATGACCTGAAGGAATTCTATGTTCTGGGCACTCGTTGTCTCTAGTTTTCTAGGTTAAGACAATAAGGGAAGGAAACCTATTCATTTTAAATGGCGTGTGTTTCAGTCTGCCTTTTTGTCAGGTTCTGCCAAGTCTGGGAACAGATTCTAATCCCCCTTGAAAGGTGAGAGCCTCAAGAAACTCTTCTCCATTTCTCAGATCAAAATTTCAAAGACCAAAGGACACAGAAAGTACCCACAGAGCTGCATTTTCCCAGACATTGTCACTGAAATGAACTTATAAACATGGGTAGAAATATTTTAACGTGCAGTAACCTCAGAATTGTCAGGCTAGGTTGGACAAGGCATCGGTTTATCTGCCACATGAGCCACCATCCTCTCTAACCACACTCGTAACAAGTGCTGCGAAAACATGTAATAGTCTCTCCAGTGGACAACTACTGATTAGAGATCCTTGTGGGATAAGGAAACAAACGCTCAGAGTCCTGGAGGCATGTGGGGGACTGGAACAAAACTGAAGCTGTTTCAATCCCCTGAAAACAACAATGGGAAGAAGATGGATATGGAAGGTTAAAAGAGCCAGAGAAGCCTAATATTTCTAACCTTTCTAGCTCCTCCACCTTGAAGGTGAGCTGCTTTTTCTCCTCCTGGGCAGACTGATACCTCTCTCTTGTCATCTCCATTTTGTCCCCCTGGAGCTCAATCTAAAAATCACAGTTAGTAATTACTTTGCAGAGTAGTCACTACACAAACATGACCAACCACCTAAAACATGTGCAGCTCTCCAGAAGGAGACACGCTCAACTCATCATTTCTGGAGAGCCCCAGAAAGGGAACAGTGGATAGACAGGCAAAGCACTAAACATCCATTTTTGCTGGTACTTCCAGTTAACATTTGGAAAGGGATGAGAAAATTCTTCTGTATTGCAAATGAAAAGCCAGGTCAGTAAACACTGGTTGGTAAACACCTGCATGCAGAGCAGCCACGCGTAAGCACAGCGAAGCACACGCATTACAAGCGGCCCACAAAAGCGTTAGAGCCTGAAATACCAGGAAGGTTTGTAATTCCAAGCCAATCAGAGTAAAGCAGCCAGACTGCAAGATCATTTGCTGTGTCTTGAGGCATAGCTGTAGAAATCATGCCTGTCTAGAATTGTCCTGCAGCACCTGCACAGTCCTGGGGACAAAAAACAGGGACTGGGAAAACAACTGGAAATCAGAGTGAGAAAACAAGGTTGGGACAGCACTATCAGCAAAAAGCCACTAGAGGGAAAGCAGACAAGGTAAATAACGGAAGCAAGTGTTGGCATTAGAGAGCGTTGTCACTGCTGCTAATTCAAGTTCCAGTAAGGTTCTGCACCTTTCACACGGTAGGGAATGCTACTAGCTATGCCGCTAACGTCTCGCACAAAGACATAGCACACACCTTTACTTTGCAGTGCACGTTTAATCTTTTCAAAAAGAGACGAGAACAGAGACGAAGTTTGAACTTTCCTGCGATTATAAATTCATCTTGGTCTCAGAGTTCCGATTGCAGGTCTGCAGTTTCTCTCCGCCAGTTCCTTACCCGCTGCCGAAGATCTGCAATCATGATGGACAGGTCCATATTTTTCTTCTCGTAACTCTGAAGCTGGTTCTGACATTCTGCTAGTTGTGTCTCTGTCATCTTCAGGATCTCGGGCAGCTTTTCCAGTTCAGCAAGCTGGCTCTGGAATTCCCTACGTGCCTACAGTCAAAGAAGAGAACAGGAGGAACGTTCAAATGTTCATAAGGTCAAGACTAAAAAGATTCTTGACTTCAATGATGCTTTGTTAGTCTGCAGTCATGATGACACTGAGTGGATACTTGACTAGTGATGGAGTTCAAAGCCTAAGGTCTTCTCCTACCCCAAAAAGCTTTCTCTTGGGATTTGGCATTCCCTAAGGATGGAGTGAAGAGGAGTATTCTGGATCCTGGCCTTCAGTTTTACTAGAAGCTTCCCCTTTTTTGAGGACAGCTGTTTCACATTGGAAATAGCATAACCTAGACAGTCTGCCATTCTAAATCACTGTTTCTGCAGCAAAGGACACCCTAAGCAATTTAAGCCCCTCTGAAGAATGCAATATAGTCAAAAAGTTGCTAAACGTTCAATACATTTTGCAGAATGAACAAGTCCTTACAAAAACTAATGGAAGAGGCAGACTCAGACAAGCCGTTTCTTTCCTATTCACGTTCAGAACATGAAGATCCCCGAACGCCTACAATAGGTCAGGCTTTAGAGGAGTAGTTACCAATTCAATCTCCCTGTTCATTTCATCCTTTAGTGTCCTGTTCTCTTTATCACACCTCTCCAGTTTTGCCGCCATATCATCTGCTTCCATTTGGGTCTTCAACACCTGGACATACAAAAAAACCCCACATACGTTACCTGTGATATGCAGTTTTCAACAAAAGTGCAAACCTTTGGAGTAACTAAAACTTCTCAAGGATTGGCAATAAGTTTCTTGCCACACTAACCACCACCCCAGAACCGTGTTGGAAGTTCACTTTCTGCTTCTGCCACCTGGATAATTTGAGCTTTGTACCAAACGTTCTCCTCTCTTCCTTTATATTCCCACTCACTACTACAACATCCAAAATCCTCTCCAAAAAGCAGCCAAGGAACAGCATTTCCCCCACTAAAAAGCAGAAGAAAGTATCTCACTGTTTTGCTTCACCTTTTGGAAAGGAGCAAGGAAAAGCAAAATAATTTAAAACCAGTCTTTCGTTTTCTATTAATCAAGATCTCTGCTGTGGGAGTCAGCTCTTCCTAATGATCAAGTTATCAGCACATGGTGAGCAAGGCAAGTCTTCCATATCCAGCATGTGGCAGTCTGGATGCTGCCATTTGACAAAAAGCCAGTTTAGTAGAGATAAAAGAAGCAGAACCACATGAAACTGCAACATCCTCCAAGAGGAAACAGAGTTAAGGTGATACAGAGTAAGCCACAACAGTGAAGGGAGAAAACATGTTTGTGCAAAGGCTGAAGGTTTTGATAAGGTGCCTACCTGTGACTTGTAGGTTTCTATTAACCCTTCATAGTTCCTGACAGAGCTCTTGAGCTGCTGCACTTCCATCTGCGCTTGGTTCAGCTTTTCCTCCATTGGGACCACACTAGCCTAAAAATAGAAAACCTCTTTCACTGAGTGCTTGAAAGTGAATATCATGTTAGGTGTCTAACATAGTCTAGACTGAGAAAAAAAGATTTTTGTCAGTTTATGTTGGCAAAACTTTCCAGATTTTAGCAGATTGCCAAATTTACTCCACCAGAGCACAGAGGTTTGTGGTGGACAGGCAGTCATTGCCTGAACAAGCTGTGCTACTTGGATTAGGGCCACTCCTTGCTTGGATCAATGCCTAGCTTTCCAAGAAGAAAATTATGTAGGTCACCTACAGGATCACCAGAAGTAAGAGATGACAGGAGAAATAAGCCAGACATTTTTTTATCTGGAGATTACCACACTCTTCTGCATGGGCTACTGTTGTTCTGTGCCTGCTGTTCCAGCAGCACGAAGATATAAGGACAAGATGTAAGATCCCTGCTGGAAGAAACGGTACTTGGATTGGAGACGCTCCTAGCAAAATGTGGAAGAAACCCAGTCCTCCCAGAATGTTCACTTTCTTTATGTCTCTTCCCAGCGCTCTTGCCCTACCATAATTATGGCAAAACTGGTCAGAAACTAAGTAGCAGCAATGGGTGCAATTCAATTCTGTCCTCGGAGGCCAAGCAACCTGATAGAATTTATCCTTTTTCTCCACAGCATTTCAGCTTGAAACCCCTGGAGTAACTCACCTTTAGCCTTTCGTTCTCCATTTGGACAGAAGTGGTCTCTGTAGTCTGCCGATGCAATTCGTCCAACAAAGCTTCTCTGTCCGCCCGCACCTTGTCCTCCAGGGTTGCCTGCTGTTCCACCAAGTCTGCAACACGGCTGCCGAGCAGAAAGAAAATGAATCCTTAAGTGACAAGAAAGAGTAAGAGTGCTAATGCTTGAAAACTGCTTCAGAAACACAGCTTTACCCTATCCTTTCACCTGCCTCCTCCAGCCATGTATGCACACCAAGCTGTTACACTGTTCTACCACCACCATCATCTTAGCCTGCTGGAAATGAACCTGAGATGTCCCCCTGGAGTTCCAAGGCATTGCCTCCAAAATACACAAGATTAAGAAGTACTTTTCTCATCTCGTACCTATTTCCTCCTGCAGCAACAACTGTACTGCAGCAATGCCCACACATTTGTTTAGCTTCAAAACCAAATTGGCACAAACTATACCGCCTCTCTCTTCTAATCCCTTCCATTCGAGCATCTCAGACAAATCTCAAAACAAAGAAAAACATAATTCTTTCAAAGCATCACAAAATGGCAAAGGAACAAAGTCTTAGGGGTTAGCAAACCCTTAAAAAGCTTGCCTTCACAGCAGCAGAAGCCACATCTCTCTAAACTCTGCTCTAGCCCCTAGGCAGTGCTGGTTTTGTCTGGATATTTACAAGCAATCCAAATAAATTATGCAATTTAATGAAATTATTCAGTTAAATTATCCTCGAAGTTAAAACTCATCCCCACTCATACTTGTTTCTCCACACTGGTTGTATTTTAACCTGTTCAGCGTAACGATTTCCAGTTCAAGGTCACTCTTGTCCTTCTGTACTTTGTTGTAGCGACTCCTCCAGGACTCTAGCGTAGACAGTGCCTCAGCAACGTAATTGTCCTGTCAAACAAAAGAAATACATGAGGAAAAGGGCAAGGGTGACAAAAATGTCACTGGACATGACTAGTTTCTTGATTAGCAACCAAACCCATTCAGAATTTTCAGCCAAAGCCACAAGGGTTTCTTTTATTGGCTTTGGTCAACCTGCAGATGGTCCTAAAGAACCAGGCGAAAAATCAGATTCTGATAGTTTGATAGTATGATCTGAGCTACTGCATGTCCTAAGTTAAGGACATGCAGCAAATAGAGCGACAGCTGAGAAAACTGGATTTGTTCTAAACTTAGCATAAATGGGCCAAGGCATCAAGACAGAAATAAATCTCATTAGTTGAAAGCAGAGAGTCTCCCCAGGGCTGCTACCAGAACCCAAAGATTTAGATGCACGATCTGAAATGAGGTCTCTTCTCCCATGTTACTAGGTACCTTTTCTGCTAGCTGGACAGCCAGTTGCTCTGCATACTCTTCGCTCCGCTCAGCCCGCTCTTTCTGTGCGCGGATGGCTTTCTTCAGACCCTCTTTATCACGATCTGCCTTCTGCCGTAGTTCTTGCAGTTGTTCCATCACATGCTCCACCTCCGCCTTATGCTGAGCTTCATTGCGCTCCAGATTCTGCAGTGGGGGGAGAAACACACCACATGGAATAACATCCTTATACCTGCATACCCAACGCAGTAACTCATTTCCTTGAAACAGTGGAGAGAGCTGGGCATAAACCCTCAACCTTCAGCCTGGAGGTACTTACAATTGTGTTTCACCTCCACAATCCTGTCCTAATGCTGACAGACACATCGACATGACACGTTTTCCTTTCCTTCCAAGAGTCTTCCTTTCTTCTTTCATAAACTGCTTTCTGGAATACTGATTTCTGCTCCCAACCAAGATAAATACTGGCCTACCAGTCTTTTTGATCTACCCAAGAACATTCTCTTGATTAACAGAAATGCTCTCGTATAATAATGTTGCTTTATGCAGTTACATAGCTTAATAGAGTTAAAGCTCTTCTAAACCATTAACTGTTCAGCACAACGTCAACAGATACGTTAAACATAAGAGTTTGAACAAGATAAAGCAGAGGAAGCTTCTCCTCCTCATTAATACTGTGGAAAACATGCATGAGATCCTGCACGCATCACAGATCAAACACAGGAACTTATGGAGCAGCATTTTCCCCAGGACGCAACTTAAATAGTTTACAATCTGTCTTGATACTTCACAAAATCAAAGCCATCTTCTAAATAATTATATAGCAATTAACTTATTAAAAAAAAAAAGAAAGTCTAATTAATGCACATAGAACTTATGACTATGGTTTTGCCTCATGTATCAAAAGTGAGAAGATTCTTCTTTTCTTACTTCATTTGAGACGTACGCTGTGTTACTGACATAAACATCACCAGCCAGCATTTCAGGCTACCAGACACAGCCAAAGAGTAGCTGCTGAGTGGTACATCTCTTGTCAGTCAACTCAGTTCCCGAGAGTACATGAAGAGACAATCCCCAGGGCCCGCTGAGAACGTACCCTTATCCGTGTAGTCAGGCGGTTGTTCTCCGCTTCTTTATTTCGCAGCTGCGCTTGTAAACGGCCTTTCACAGCCTCCATGGATTTGGAGAGTTCACATGCTGTCTTTGCATGGTCCTAAATAAGAACCAACAAGCTATAAACCTTTTTCCTCCACAACCAATTAGAAGGAAGACTTTATAATATGTAACAGTTTCAGATTTCTTCACTGAATGACCTCCAGCCACCTCCACTTTCCTCAGATGGACTCTCACAGCTCTGCTACCCAACAAAATGGAGGACAAATAAGTTTATTTATTTTATATCAACTGTGAATGACTGGCCTGAAAGATTTGTTCCAGGGAAGAAAACATCATTCATCTCTTCCACTACATTCCCCTTTTAATTCCTAAACAGAGGAACAGGCTGGAATTTGACATGAGGAACTAACACGACCTTAAACAGAAAGGTAACTCAGTGACAAGTGCAAGCAAAGAGAATACAACCCACTCATCTTTGTGACAGGTTCTTATTATGGAATCCACAGCTGTGTGGGAGTAGGTAGCTGTCTGTCTAGCTTTATAAGCATGTCAGTCATCTGATCTCTTAACAATTAATTACCTGCAATTACAAATTTTGGACTACTTGTGGTTCTAGAACTGGAAGGTAAAGCAGGGAAAGGAAACCAGGAAAGGGAAACTACCTTTTCTGCCTGTATCTGAAGGGAAAGATCATCCACTTCTTTTTCTCTCTCCTGAAGCCTCATTTGAAGTTGCTGGGAAAACAAACACCACTCAGATGTTAAGTATTTAGTTTGGCAGGTGGAGGGAAAGAGCTGTAATTGCCTCCCTCCGGAGACACTCTGATCGACGGCTCTGTCTGGTATCCACAGCAACAGCATCCTCAGCCCTGGAAAAACAGGCTGCATCCTCCTCAAGCAGAAAGCAAAAGGGATGTACACACATTTGTGTAACTGGGCATAGGATACTCAGTCAAGAACAAGAACTGGGCAGGACTATATACTCCCCTGACAAAAAAAAAGGGCATTACCTCTGTCTCACAGCACCATTTCTAACTTCTGGAAATGTAAGAACTCTTTTCTCAGTTTACAGATAAGGAAATGAACAACAACTGGCTCCAGGTCCCATTCAGTGACAGAAGCAGATACCCTCTTTGTGTTTTTCTATCTCTCAGGATGACAGGATATACATACAGAAACAATAAGATGATTTCCAAACTGAAGAATTCTATCCTGACCATCAGAGGGATTTTGGCAGTAGATATTTTCTTCTCTCGCACCTTCAGAATTTTGTTTTTAAAGAAACATGTAGTGTAATTCTTGATTTGTTGTTAAAGAAATGTGTTTTTTTAA
>WEIS01041738.1:300-13446 GCA_013389965.1 Todus mexicanus
TGAAAAAAAAAAAAAAAAGCTAAAATGTGTGCAAGCTGTATCTGTCAACAGCAGCTTCCACAAAGACTGCTCACTCAGCACTGTCCTAACGTCTCCCAGAAACGCTTGCTCCGTTTCTCCCTTATGCAATGGAGAGACCGACTAGTATTGCAGGAGAGGTCTAAGCTCCAGTCTTGCCCTTGTGTGAAAGCTTTGCAGAGATAAGATGGGTTCCCTTGTGCTTGCAAACTCCATTTTATATTGGAAAGGTGCAAAGCACATGCAGGGTGGGGAAATAAAAAAAGACGCCTAAACTGGAAAAAAGACTCGTCAGACAAAAATCATGCCCAACCAGCAAGTGATGTATTTTTCCCCATTAAAATACACTTCAAGGAAGTCAAAATAGGTTCTTAGAGACAGACTAAATTGAACAGAAAAATTCTCCAGTTCAGTTTTCCATTCAGATCTGATTACAAGCATGACATTTGGCAGCTATGGTAGTCTACCTCTCAGGAAGCCCTTGTTAGCCTCTTGTCTTCCTCAGGAAATGGGGGAAGTTGCCCTCAACTTTACCCTTTGTTTAGTGAAGGTAAGGTTTCACCTTTGTCTGCCGTACTATTGATATGATAAGCTCTGCTGAGCATTTTGGCACTGCTTGAGGTTTTAGATGGCTAATGAGAACATTTCAAAATCCTTCCAGTGAAAACTCTGACCTTGGTCTTTTTCTGTGCAATGTTTAATTCAAGCTGAAATTTCCTCTCACAAACTGCATTTAGACATCTTCTGAAGGAACAGCTATAGGCTGAAAACGTTTTGCTACCACTTAAATATCGTCTCCCAGTGCTACTCTGTTTTGCTTGAGAATTCTTGCTTTGTTTCAGGAACAGATACAATGCTTCTTGAAGATTATAGCTCAGATGGCCCTCAAGCCCCACACTGCATCTATCCTCCTCGAAGGAGGAGTTCAGTGACATTTGAAGATGAAGTAGAGCAAATTAAAGGTGGGATTAGGGGTAAGTATGGACATACTCAGAAACAACTATATTGCCTGCTCGGGAAGCCTCCCAGGACCTTCTGAGTTACCTTAAAGTATATCTGGCCACAGCTCACCTTGATAGACCTGACAATTCATGAAGGCACAACAACAAGTAAGATCGGGTCTTTCTTCCAGTTCTCAAGTAGCAGCAGATAAGGACAAGGGTTAGAAGCTGGGTTTCCCTGCATGCACATTATTTATGTCGCACAGCAGTATCCTCTGCATCTCCGCTCATTTGGTAGCTGTTTGCAGTCTGGATTGTGTTTGTCAGGGAATACATTTTCCTGCCCTCATACTCTGATGCCATTATCTCAGTTTTTCTCATGTGCTGCATCCTCTCAACTTTGTGATTCACAGACTTGAAATTCTTCTAATTACAGACTTAATTGCTTGGATATAATTTCGTTTCATGTTTTTTACTAACTTTGACTTTGCTTTGCTATGCTTCTTAGAAGATAACGGTGAAAATAGATGAACCATGTACACTTCTAGTCAATTCACTTGTTGATTCTGTGCTAGCAAAGTGTCGTTGTAATCATCCGTAAAACATAGCAAAGTTAGCTTAATTTAGGCTGATAGTTATGATAAAAGGGACTAGAAGACTTGATACTAACTGAATTTACTAAACAAGAAATTATTTTGGACAGTACAAAAATGAGCAGAATGCCTTTAAGAGTCAAGTAATAATAAAACTTGAGTGATTCTTATGATTCTGAAATAATGAGAAGACTCCTGTGGAATTTTCTTTCAAACATCTTGGCAACATTCACTTTTGCCCTCTTCCTCGCAGGAGACAATGATTTCTTTGGACAAAAGCATTGCCATATGTTTCCCATTATCTTTCTGAATGATTACACAGGAGCAGGCGTCTAATTTATTTTTTTTTGTGCGGTTCAGTGAAAGAGGGAGGTCCTAGTGCAAAAGTTTGCCACAGGTTTAGCAAGTCTCCCTGGTATGTCTCAAGGTTTTCAAGATCTCTGAGACTTTAAATTATTTCAGCAGCCTCACTGAAGAATTATGTTTAGGGCAAACAACTGTGTTGCCCAACATGTTGGTGGGTAGAGAAGTATATAGATGCTACAAAACCAGCTCCGTCCACACTGAAGAGCAGATGTATCTGAGACAATAAAAGATGAGGAAGAAGTATGCTGCTATTCGCAGCTGCAGTCTTCAAGCTGTTCTGGCATGGAGAGCTCTGCAACTTCTTAAGTGGAAGTGGGTCACACAGTGTGGCTGCAGCAAATTTAAGCTTGAGGACAGCAGACTGCTGATCTTAATCACTACTTGGAAGAAGCTCTTGGAATTTGGGGACTCTTAATCCATAAATGCAAGGTCTGGTGTTTGGGCTTAAAGCACCTCATAAAATAGCTCTTAAATGGCGCTGTTCATGGCAGTGAAGTGTGAGATTCTAGTTCAAATACAGTGAGAATCCCTGTAAGGCTGTAAGTTGTTTTAACTGCGGAGGAAGTACAAATTGAGAGTTCTGTTCCTGTCTTCTGCATGAATTCTAGCCTGATGCAAGACAATTCCCATTGTCCCTAATTCTGGACTCCATGTAGTAAGCTGAAATCAGACAGTTAACTTCAGTTGGATACAAATTCAGACCAATAATCTTGAACGCACAAGTTCAGATTCAGAAAATATTCAACATACGCTTAATTCCAAATTAAACGTGTGTAAAAACTGCTTCATCAGATCTTTTGGTTTTTCACTTGTTTTGGATGTATTCTTTCTCACCTATTGAGGTCACTGAAGCTTTGTGTTCGTAGAATGACAGGCACCCTGGGTATCGTCGGTAAACGCACTCTATAGGATAGGTTTTTTTGCAGAGGGCATGATCATACCTTTACAAAGTACTAGTCTTCAATCATTTGCACAGCCATGCTGATCAACTGTTAATTTTCTAATATATTGCTGTTTGTTTGTTTGCTTTCAGAAGCTGCAAAGAATTCTGTTCTTCACGTAAAAGCTGAGGTCCATAAATCTCTGGACAGTTACGCATCCAGTTTGGCAAGAGCTATTGAGGCTGATGTGAAAATCAGCTTGTTTGGGGAAGATGCTTTACCAGGAGCTCTATTCCCTGGGCGGACTCTGCCGGGAAGCGGTATGAATGCACGGCGTGGCGCCAGGCCCCACGCTAGCCAAAGACTTCAGTTGCAGAGCATTGATGAAGGGAATATTTGACAGGAGCACTGGAGTAAGAGAACCGAACGAAACCACTAAGCGGGACCTACTACAGCTTGTTAGCATTTCAGCAGAACCAGGGTACCTTGTTGGGATGTTTTCAGTGTTTTCTTCAACGTGTTTTTGAAAACCAGCTGAATTCTGGTACTTTTACAGCAGTATTTGTTTACTGTTTAGGGGTGCTATTGACTCTTTCGTGCCGTGCCTTAAATCTATCACACAGTGCATAGGAATGCAGGGTTCAGTTTCATTGATTAGATCATGAGTCTGTTGAATCTTGGGTCCCTTCTTGGCCAAAGCTGATACAGGAATGAAAAAGGATAAGTATGTGCAGTGTTTAATTAATTATCACATCAATCCTTTTCTGACCAGGATATTCAGATGGAGTGCTCTGATAGGAGCTTGTGCATTGGATACCACATACAGCCTTACTGTCATAGACTCCGAAAGGATGGAGCATGGACTTCACTAAGGGACAAAACCTGAATGTTTCGGAGAGCCCAGGCAGATTGAACCATCAGAATGCTAGATCTGAAGCTGGATTGTGCATTGCTTCTGCATTATGAGACTCCAGCTTCGCTAGATGTAATGGGTGGGAGCAGACCTGTGCTGGAAATACCACAGAGATGGTATTTGAGGAAGCAATCAGTGCAGAATTCTTAGTTTCTCTGAGAACTTCACTTCCCCGGTTTTGCTTTTACTAAAAGGGCACTCTACAGCTGTGATAAGCTTGACAAAATGTAAGTAAGGTAATACCACTTTGTATTTGGTGTTCATCTTTTCTAGAGAGCGAAGTTCTCAGTGTGCCTCTTTTTTTCTTTTTGTTTTAACCACGAGGGAATGTAGTGTTTAAGCTATAGTTACCTCAGTGCATATATTTCTTGGAGTATTAATTCATTAATCTAAAATAAGAACATTTGGCACTTACATTGCACTTTGCATGTTCTTAAGCACTGTACGGACGTTGCCTTGTTAGTCCCTTTGTGAGAGGGTTGATCAGCCCTGCTTGCCAAAGAAGGGTAACTTGGCAACGGTCAAGCTGCTGGCAATGAAACACGCTGCAAAGGTGGAAAGGTCTGCTAGAAAAAGAGGGATGAGGTGGATCGTACAAGGATGCCTGGCTTGAGGAACCTTTTTGTGCCTTCTTGGGCTGGCCCCTTCTTTGCTTTTGGGGGGTTACAGCCCTGCCTTACTGCTTATTTCAAAGAGAGGGAGATGTGAGTAGGATGATTTCTTGGAGGTAGATGTCAGTAGCAAATGGACTTGATTTGTTTGCTCTATCTCTGCTCCCCTGTGCCTCCACCTTCCCCCAAAAGTACTTTGTGTGAGATTTTGCTGGAGATTGTTTGGGGATCAGGGGCAGGGTGTTTCTATCTGGGCAAAAAATGGGTGCACACTTGTTAAAATTACGTCTGTATCTCTTACTTGGAGACACGGAAGCAAACTGTTTTTGAGGCAGAGCCTCAGTCCAGTACTGTATTTAGACATCCTATTTGTCCGTGTTCCCAACTCAGAAATACATTTCAGCACAAGCTTACGTCCATCTCTGGACAAAGCAGCTTGACTTCATGAACTAGCCTGAATCCCGTTACATTCCCATGTGAGATTTAACCGCATGCTTAAAATTCAGTACATGGTTTGCTGATTAAGAACAGCCTGTTAAAACAAGAACACTTAAGCACTAGTAAGATGGATCTTTGTGTAACCCAGGAATGAAACAGCTAATAATAACTTAAGTCCTCACTCCCATATTTTTTGCTTCTAGTGTGTTAGAGAAATCGGCACCTGTGAGCGCTCATTAAAAAAATATAACTAAAAATCCCAGTATTTACCAGAAATGCTGAGGTCATTATTGCTATCATTAACTTTACAATCACAGTTGCTGTAGTACTTGGCAATCCTTAAGGTACACACTTGCCTCAGGTGGCTTGAAGTATTTTATCTGCATCCCTTTTTATTTCATATTCCTGCTTCAAAACCAGTTGAGCAAAGATGCTGCTGAATGAGAAAAGGACACACACGAGTATGTACGTATGCGGTGTGATGAGGTTGGTGCTGGCTCAAACCAGTGTCTGTTTAGTAGGAATCATTCCCAAGGCACGTGTGAGAGCACAGAATTGTTAGTGTTATGTAAAAAGCACGTTTTTCATGCAGGTACCGAGCTAAATTCAGCCTTTGGGCAGGTCAGTGGAGTGCACCAGTTTACACCATGACTGAATTTAGCCGCCAGTGTTAATTTCACTAATCCGTTACTTAGTGTAAATGTTGTTAATATTTTTGTACGCACGTTATAACCTTTCTGTAATTCTGTTATTGCCAGAGTTATCTCACTTGAATCCTCATTAACAAAAGCCGTAATTAAGAAATGCACACATTTTGTAAAACTGTATCTTAAATATAAAAGAAAAAAACCCAAACAACTGTTTCCAGCCTCTGGTGGTCTGTGGTGTTTGTTTACTGCTGTTTCAACTTAAATCTATTTTTAAACATTTTACTTTTTAAAAAGTTTATTCACAGTATACCAGGTTGGAAGCGACCTATGTAAAGGGTGGCTACTACGAGGATGGAAACTCCCTTTTCACAAGTACCTGTAGAAAAGACGCGGGGTAAAGGGTATAAGTTGCTCCGGGGAGATTCCAGTCGGACTCCAGCACAAAGTTTTTCACGGTGAGAGCTGTTAGACAGTGAAATAGTCTTCCTGGGGAAGTGGTGGAGTTCTCAGCTTTAGGTAGTTTTAAGGCTCAGCCTGACAGGTTGGTGCCGGTCTCTTCTCACAGGTAATTAGCAATAGAACAAGGGGAATGGTTCCAAGCTGCAACAGGGGAGGGTTAGACTGGACATTAGGAAAAAAATGTTCACAGAAAGAGTATTCAGCTACTGGAAAGGGCTGCCCAGGGAGGGGGTTGAATCCCCATCACTGGACGTGTTTAAAGGGCGTTTAGTCGAGGTGTTGGGGGAGATGGTTTAGGGGTGAGCTTTGCAGAGGAGGGTCGAGGGTTGGACTCGATGATCCCAAGGGTCTTCTCCAACCTCAAGGATTCTATGATGCTGAGCCAGCTCATTTAGACCGTATTTCTTTTCCACAAGGGTTGGACTAGACGGTCCCTGAGGTCCTGTCTGACCTGGTGTGTTGAACTTAAAGGACGCACCCGGCAGCAGGACCTGCCGCGCCACAGCTGCCCCCTGGGCGGGACATGGGGGCCTCAGCACCAGGCCCCGCCCCCTGCCCCGTAGCCACGCCCACTCAGGGGTGCCTCCCGCCAATGGCAGCGCGCCTCCCTCTTCCCGCCCTTCGAAAGCAGAACCTGCGCCCAGCTGGGGGCCGGGGAACAGAGACCGCGCAGCGCCCATTGGCTGCGCTGTCGCTTTACCCCCCGCGCTGATTGGACAACCAGCAGGCACCGGGTGGGATTGGCTGGTTTCAAAAGGGGGCGTGGCGGGTTGTGCCCGGCGATGGAGGCAGTGCCGTGCACCGATNGTGTCCCAACCTGACGAGTTCCCCTCTTCTCCACCCCGCAGGGTCCCTGTGCTTCCTGAAGACGGGCGTCCGCGATGGCCCCAACCAGGGGAAGAGTTTCTACGTGTGCGGAGCGCAGGGCCCCGCGGGCTGCGGCTTCGTCCTGCCGGCGCCGTAGGTGCAGGGCAGGGCTGGGGGTGGGACGGGACTGGAGAGGAGGGAAGGGGTTCCCCTGTGCTGTGCGCCTGGGCACCCCCGCCCCCTCACCCGTCTGCTTTGGGGGACATTGGGTGCTACCTCAGCAGTGGTACACTTCTCTTTCTCCTAGTCGACGCGAAGGCTGTCTAAAGATTTTTTTATTGTCCCGAGGGATTGTTTTTGCTGTTGCTGTTCCCTGTGCAGCTTTGTCTTGTCTTTGTTCTTCCTGCGCTTGGGCCACAACAACCCCACGCAGCGCTACAGGCCTGGGGAGGGGTGACTGGAGCTGTGTGGCAGAAAAGGACCTGGGGGTTTTAATTGACAAGTGGCTCTGCTTCACCAGCAGTGTATCTGAGTGGCCAAGAAGGCCAATGGCATCCTCACCTGTGTTAGAAATGGTGTGAGCAGCAGGAGTAGGGAGGGGATTATCTCCCTGTGCTCAGCACTGGTGAGGCCACACCTTGAGTGTTGTGTTCAGTTTGGGGCACCTCAATACAAGAGAGATATCGAGGGGCTGGAGCGAGTGCAGAGGAGGCAATGAAATTAGTAAAGGGTGTGGAGAATTATTCTTATGAGGAAAGATTGAGAGAGCCGGGACTGTTTAGTTTGAGGAAGAAGAGGCTGAGGGGAGACCTCATCACTCTCTACAGCTCCCTGAAGGGACATTGCAGAGAGGTTGGTGCTGGGCTCTTCTCACGGGTGACTGGCGACAGAACAGGAGGGAATGGTTCCAAGCTACAACAGGGAAGGGTTAGACTAGATATTAGGGAAAAAATGTTCACAGCAAGAGTAGTCAGCTACTGGACTGGGCTGCCCAGGGAGGGGGTTGAATCACCATCACTGGATGTGTTTAAAGGGCGTTTAGACGTGGTGTTTGGGGGATATGGTTTAGGGGTGAACTTTGCAGAATAGGATTAATGATTGGACTCGATGATCCCAAGGGTCTTTTCCAACCTCAAGGTTCTATGACTCTATGAAAAGATTGGATGCTGCACTTAGTGACATGGTTTAGCTGATGTCGTGGTGTTAGGTCATAGGTTGGACTCGATGATCTCAGAGGTCTTTTCCAGCCTCAATAATTCTGTGATTCTTTCATCCTTTCAGTGTTCCTGCTTCTCACTGCTTGATCCATGAGGGGTACATGGTGGAACTGCAAGTCCTGGTTGAGCAGCAGGACAGAGGGCAGTACCAGTAAGTTCCTCAAAGTGGAACCAAGAGTTTGTTGTACAGCTTTAAATATCTGGGATTGCATGATGGTGGCTGACTTACAGTTTCCTTCTCGAACTGAAAAGGCTCATCCAGGCTTGAGGCCTTCAGTTAGCATGTTTCTAAATGTTTACTGTTTTTATTAGCAGTTATGTTTAATGCTATAAATCTATGTGATCAGATAATGTTTGTTTTTAAAGGAAGTGAACGTGACTCTGTGATTGGGTTTGTCCAAGACTCATCATGATGGTTGCATCAAATTCACCAAATTTAATTCTGTTAAAGCTCTTGCAGCAGTCCTGGCTGCATGCCAGTTTAAGAAAGGATCACATCCAAAGTCTTCCTATTTGTGACTTGCTTTTGTGGTGGGTTAACCTTGGCTAAGTGCCAGGTACCCACCANAGATGAATTAGACTGTGCAGTGTAACTAGAAGAGTAACTGTTTCCTCGCACCTTGAAATCCTAGAATGCTTCTGAGGCTCTGAGCAAAGATAGTATTTTTGCCTGAGCAGTTATTTTCCTAATTGTGAAAATTAAAAAAAATAACCACCCAAAATCCTAAGGATCTTTATCCAGAGAGCAATGCTTTTATAAAATGCTTTGTTGCCAGTGTTCATGGCCTTTACTGTGCAGAAGTCTGCATGTAAAGTGTGAATCAAGAGAACGTATCTGTGCCGGTTTTTTGGTGCAAAGCCCTTTTTAAAGAATACTTAGAGTTCCTTTACTGGCTTCTGCAGTTCAGATCATGCTTTACTCTTTGGCAGGTTGTTTTACCGATGCCTTAGAAGTAAGTTGAATGGGAAGAAATGGTGTGGAAGTGTCCCGTGGCAGGTATGTTGGTTTCATTTCTACTGTAGTATCAGCCTATTCCAGCATAACTTTTCATGCTGTATACTGTAATCACCTCTGAGGCTACAAAGTGGAGGAGTTTGTATTTTCTGTATGAAAAGTGTATCAGTCTGCTGTCTTCCAGATGAGAGTTCTCTAATTCCTAAACTGTGTAAAGCAATCGCTGTCCTCCAGTCATAAAAGAAACCTAGCTTTGATCTCTGGCTGTCTTCTGTTCTTGAGGTTGATGCTGTTGGGACTTGATACCAAAAAGAAAAAAATCACGGCAATGGGAAAGCAAACAGAAAAAGAGCAGTTTTGTTTTCCTTGTAAAATATTTATCCTGATCTTGTTAAAACGATAGGAAAGATGATGTTTGTAGAGAATGAAGTCTTGCTTGAGATGGTAAGGTTGTGTGTGTAGTTAACAGGCTTTAGTAATTTGTACATTAGCATTTATTCACTGTTGTTTGTTGCAGGATCCCAAAGCTACCGAAGTGTCAAAAGCCTTAGAATCCCAGCCCAACACAGCACCTTTCTTCAATCCCAGTGGACAAAGAAATCCCTTCAAAGTGATAGACAAGAATTGTGAACCATCATCCTGGAAACAAATGAAGCAAGGAAATGGAGAGGAAAGTAAGGCAAAAGGAGTAAAAGCAGAGAAGGAGAGTGTGCTGGTGTCACGTAAAGAAAAGAAATCAACCTATGATTCCTCTGTAGAAAAAGAACCTCTAGAAGGGGTGAAAACTAAAATGAAGCAGTCCATGGGAAACAGGAGTAATCCAGAACTTAAGGAGAGAACAGCATCTGAACCTAAGCGTAGTCCTTCTGAGAGCTGGAAAGGGAAAAACACCCTTTGGGAGGAAGAGAAACGTAGCAGCAGTGGCAGGGAATCCAAGAAGTCTTCTGAGTGTGTGGTGAAAGAGCCAGATGGGAGACCAAAACTCCTTCCACTAAGTCTTGGAAAGCAAAGTACAAGGACCAAGCTTACAGAGGAGGCACAGCTCGGAGAGAAAAGCTTAAAAAGCTGCATGGATAAAGAAAAGAGGGAGAAGGAATATGCTGGTTGGAAGAATGGAGAAGTAAAACCAATGTCTAAAGAAGATGTGAGTTCCGCAGCAGCCCCACAACTGGCATTGCAACACGCTGCCCTGAAGGGAGGAGCAGAGGCAGTGCTGCCCAAGACACAAATCAGGCCAGGGCAGGGACAGCCTACTGAGGAAGGCTCTGGCAGTGACAGTGATGATGTAGTGTTTGTTTGTTCCTCATCAGGTAAAAGTAAGCCTGAGAAATCAGTTGAGGGTTTGCGATCAAGAGAGATTCCTTTAGAAAAATCAGGAAAGAGTACACAGGGGACATCTTTGCCAGGAGCTGCATCATCACATCACGTGGAAGGAATCCAAGACCCTAAAGCTCTTCACAACCATCTTGTAGTCCAGCTGAAGCAGAAGAAGGTCATCTATTGCACCTATTATTCCTCTTCTCTTTTAGGTTTTGTGTTCAGGCTAACTTTCCTTACTTGCGACAGGCATCAGAATATGATATCCCCTCACAGCAGAAACTCAAAATATTTGGATGGTTTAGGAAGATGTGGCAAGGCAGGAAATTGAGCCTGGGCACGTGCTGGTTGTTTTAAGCCACGTATGAGACGATTGCCCCTAAAGTAATACAAACTTCTGCATTGCGGGTGCTCGGTTTTGACCTGCCTGAGGTTGTGCCTGTCTTTTACTCAGAAAATAGTTTGCATAAGACGGAACAGTGCACAGCCAGCTTAACCTTGTAAAATAATGTGTCTGTTTCTGGCAATCTCTCTTAGCCTTGTGGAATATGGGTGGTCTAGCTGTGAAAGCTCACACTAAGATGAAATAACCTACCTATTTCTTTGCTTTTTAAAATAATTTTATTTAAAATAACTGTGTTCCATAGTTTTTATTATAAACCCCCTGTTTGCCTAGAGCTCTGAACAGAATCTTATATAGTGTCAGAACTGTTGTTCCTGCTAGTATAGAAGGAAACGTGCAAGTAGGTTGAACATAATGTGCTTTGAGAGTTATTAAGGTTGTCTGAGTCACTTGACTACCTGTTCATCCTGTTTCATAAAAAGAGGGAGGCCTTGCATCTTTCCATGTCTTCTGAAGTACACTAATGGTTAGTTTATTTTCTGCAGCAAGACTACTTAATCACGCTTAACGGCACTTAAACGCTTTTAGAAACTGTAGAAGAGTATCAAAACACGAATCTTATGCCACAGTAATTAGTGTTTTAAAACTTCTGACCTGATTGTTTTCTGTTGGCAGAGAGCTTGGTAAGCACTCTCAGGTTTTGGATTGTTTTTTATTTTGCAGAGTACGTTGGCTACAGTGAACATTCAGCTGCTGCCAGATAAAGGAGAACGGCTATTGAAGCAAGTGCAGGATTTGGAAGCTGCGCTCGGTGCTCTTAACATTTCGGCAGCAAATACGACTGAAAAAGGTAGGGGTAATTTGGTTTTTTTCTCTGCAACTTTCCAAAACAGTTTGCCTTGCTATAGTTGTTAATATTGAGGAAAAATAGCATAAACTTATATATGGCATGTAGTCTATAT
Organism: Todus mexicanus; assembly: GCA_013389965.1. Taxonomy (NCBI): domain Eukaryota; kingdom Metazoa; phylum Chordata; class Aves; order Coraciiformes; family Todidae; genus Todus; species Todus mexicanus. The sequence goes on from WEIS01041738.1 coordinate 11,772, forward strand.
AATAAAGTTTGTCTGTTGAGATTCACTGAAGATGAAAAGTGTTAGTTGCAAAGTGTATGTCTGGGAGAGGAAAAAGGAACAACTCAAACGTTTCCTCTGAAGTGCAGTGGCTTCCCAAAGAGTTTCCTCCCATGGATAGGACCCAGAGCTAGTTCTGTTTCCAGCTCTGGCTACATAATTGAGGCAGGTGTCTTTCTGAGAACTTGCCAGTGAAGCTTTAACTTCCTCGTTGTTGCAGCATGGAACCATGCTGCTTAGGCATGTTTGATTGCTGTGTCTGAACGTTTCAGTTACCAGATACAAGATAAGCAGCTTTTAGTGTGCCCTTCCTGTAAAGTGATTTCCTAATTCTGTTAATGAGTGTTAATCACCTGTGGTAGAGAGACATTTTCTTGAGCTACCTGTACAATGACCTCAACAGGAGCGTTACTTTGTGATCATAATATCAATTGTGTCGATGAAAAGACCCAGTTTGCCAACTTTGGAAACTAAGGATCTGAGGATCTCAGTGGGAGCAGGCAAAGAGTGCACATGTTGGTAGCTGCAGTGTCTCAAGTGATATGCTAACCTGCTACCCTGCTGTTTATGTAGACTACTGGGCAAAATGAAGGCCCTACTCTGGGCTCTAAGGCAAGGCTCTGAGGTTCACTGTGCAACCTTTTCAACTTGTGATTCCTTTCTTCTTAAGGGGAGGATGGCACAAGCAGCGGCTGTCACAAGGAACCTATGCCTGACTCATTTGACAGGCCTGGCGGTACAAAGCTGATAACACCTTTACCACTCCAGGATCCTACAGCAAAGACATCTTCAGGCTCACACAGTCACCCCTCTGCTGCTGCTGCTGCTGCTTTAGGTTCCAGTGAATATTACGGTCACAGTTTTGGAAGTAAGTATAGACTTTTTTTCATTAAGGAGGACACTGGTGAGGACTATTTCTGACCTAATCCTCTAACTAGTGAATATATATAATTGTACTTAGTCTTTCCCGTTACCGTGAATTGCATACTGCCGCTCCAGGCATCTGTATCCACTGAGATCAACCTCTGAGATGAAAGACCTGCTTGCAAAAGTTAACATTGTAAACACATCTCCTGTATAATACTGTATCTTTCCAGTGAACTCCGGTTTGCAGAACCTATATGGAGGAAGAATGACAGAAAACCGAATCAGGGCTGTACACGGTGCCATAAGCGAGGCTATTAATCATCTTCACAAATCTCTAGAATCTTGTCCAACAGAGCAGACAGCAGCTGAAGATCCCCTTGGATTGAAGGCAAGTTGGCAAGGATGGAGGATGTCAGGCTGATGAATGAGATGGTGTATCTGAATGATACCCTAGATCATCCTGTCCTTTCATGCTTCAAAGTACTTTGCAGTTTTCATTCTGCTGGAAAGAGATGGTCTAATTACTTTCAATCCATGAGAGTTGTTTCAGATTGCCAGTCCTGATGTTTTAGCCTTTTGCTATGCTGTCTTCAAGTATTTAATGCTTGAATGAAGTAGTAGTGCCTCAAAGCAACAAAGCCACAACCATTTGTTTGTACATGACTGGCAGAACAGAGGCAGGTCTCTAGTGAGGAACTAACTGAGAACCTTTTTACTGTTCTTTTCTACCAGTTAGGTGTCCCAGTAAGCTATAACAAACAGTATTTTGAAGAAGTGTTGCAGATGACTG
>WEIS01041747.1:486-21788 GCA_013389965.1 Todus mexicanus
GAATTTGTGAGAGGAGTAGCAGGAGTAGTGATACACACGTTAAACTCTGCAAGCAAAGATGCACCTATTACATTGTAGCCTATTTAAAATTGTTAGTGCTTTTGCATAGTCATAGTCACTGTTCAACAATGCAGAAGTTTTAAATGTGACTCATTTTAATGTGAACACCAAAGAAACAAATAGAACAGGCACCACGGGGGTTAAAGTGCTTACTAGCTGGAAAAGGAATGGTAACAGGTAGCAGCCAAGTGCAAAATGACTGGGTTTGGCCTGCAGCAATTTGGCAGGGCCAAATTTAAAAGGCAGTCCGGAAGGGCTCTGGGCTAAATAGTTGCAGTAACGAGACAATCCTGAGCATGGCCAAGGGCAAGATCTGCACCGATAATCCTATCAGGTTGTGGGTTTCTATGTTATCCTGACCCTGATGAATAAATCCTATCATATGCCAGAGATGTTTATCACTGGTACATCTCATAATATTCATAGCATCGCTCCTCAAAATTATTTGTGGGAGAACAAAATCAAAATCCAGCTTTTCTTTTCATTTCATCAGTTTCAGGTGTCTGCAGTGTATCGCAAGTGTTCAGTTACTGAAAACCAATCGTCTCTATGTTTATTTAATTTCTTGCTCGGGTTTAAATCAGTGCAATTCTGCCAACAGAGACATATTGAAGAATTACTTTGTAAAGAAAAGACTCAATCTTGTCGGTCTTCTTCAAGGAGATACTAGACTACAAATAGTTTATGAAGCGTTATTTAAGTCATTACTAACTGCAGCCTCACAAAAGAGGAACAGTAAAATCTCAGATTCCCTGTGTGGATTTGAACTGTGCAATCACAGAAGTTTCTTAATGGTGGAGTTACACATAAGATAAAAACCTCCAGCAGAGATGAAGTCATTTGAAAACAGAATGAACCATTAGAAAGATTTTGCTGAGATAGTACATACTCACATTCATAGTTACAGGGCTCATTGTCCTCCTTTTTTGTTTTAAGTCTTCAATGTTGTCTTAAAACGTAAGATGAATAGAAATCTGTACCTGAGTTGCTGGATTTAAAAATAAAACCACAACCTCACCATTTCAATTCTTTCATAGAAGACTTTGTTCATGTTTGAAAACTGCTAAACAAAAAAGAAAAAAGGAAACCACTTTTCTATTCCAAAATAAATGATTCTTCACCTTTAAATACAAATTTCCTCAGCTTTAGTTATTTGTAGTATGAGCATTTTTCATCTGAGCTCATGCACTGGAATATTTATGACTAAGAGCAGAAGTGAAAGACATCGGACATAGAGGAAAATTTCCTTCCTCGGTGCTGGGAGGAATCCAGCTGCTTCTGTTCATTAGCAAAGGTTGTGCAGCAATACTCCACAGTAAGTGGTGCCATGGCAGCTTGATGGTTGGGCCAACCCTGGAACACCAGCATTCATTGCAATCCCAGTCAAACAGTGGATGAAACTGATCCCAGTGCAGAAGCAAACAGCCTCTTGAATCGCTTTTGCTTGTGAGGCAGCTCAAACCAGAAAAAAGAATACATTGTGAGTGAACGATGTTACCATATCAAGGCCCTTGCTCATATGTCCAAACACTGAGGACCTTTGAAAACTAAATCTGCCCCAGTGCTGCCAATACACAGCATCCTTTTCAGAGCTGATGGTCATCTCAATGGGAACAGGAGAGGAACAACAGAAAACAGCGGCCATTGTATTTTCAAAACTGAACAACAAAAAAATAAGATAAATGTGCTCATCCCCAAGACCTCCAAATATGTTTAATAACATGATCTTACTTTAGGGAGGGTTCATTTATATCTTCACTTTAAAGAAATAACAAAGACTGATGAACAGAATAAACTGGTTTTTAAGAAAAAAGAAGGTCAGCTGAAGCTAAAAGCTCAGAAGACAATTCCCAGGACTGGATGGTTGTTACCATTAATGCTGTTAATCTGCTCTGTATCTTCTTGTGTTATTCATTTTTCAGTTCATTCATTGCTGGATATCTGCTGAACAGAGAAAAACCCAGTCCCTGATGACTAATAATAATGCTATTACTGCTAATAATAGTATGTCTAGAAGACTCATAAGCAGTGGTCCTGCAGCAGTGGTACCGGCAGGCCAGTACTGCATATTCCCCTGCAGGTCACAAACTGCCTGTGGCAATGGTCACTTTTTTGGCATGTGCTTGAATAGTGGTACGTAACAAAGGCTTCCTAATGCTGCTCTAGAAATAACACCAGCAGTACAGATAACAACGATAACAATGAACTCAGTGAAAAATGAAGTGACCATCTCCAACTCAGTTATCCTTGGCATTAAAGATACTAATCCCTATCAACCTGGCGCTTTTTTGTGGTCAGGTACCAATAACAGTGTTAAGTGAACGTTAGATGTTATTAAGCTCATTACACAAGTGATGAAACCACTTATTCTCACGCTAATTGAGAGAAGGCACTTGATAGGGTGCTTTCGGATAGCATTTTTTGTCACAGTGAGGGAAGTTAATTGCAGGCATGACTGTACTACTGACAGCAAAATGCTGCAGGACTCTGAGGGCGTTTCTTTTTTTCTCAATGGTCTCAGCAGAGCCTCTCAGGGTGAGACCAGGGTGGCTTCTGTCAGCCCTTACGTTGGCTCCCTCCACCAGCACTTGCAGAAGCTGACTGAGGTCCTTCAGCAAGCCATAATAAAAAACGTGAAGGAGCATTAGTAGGACAAGGACCAGACCTGGCCTTCAGTACAGAAGTAGCTTTGAAGACCATGATATTCATCAGGATGGAGCAGCAAACAAGGGTACAGGATGCCAACTACTCAGCTGTGCCCCCTTCACATAGCTGCAAACACCATCAGACTTCTTCGTCCCTTGCAGCCCTTAGCAAAACCCACTCCTGGTATCAATAACCTGACTGACAAGACATTCTTGAATTAATTTCCTACTTTTGATAGCCTCTTGAGGCTTTCAAATACTTGAGGGAATTTTTCCTCATTAAATTACCCTTGTAACACTTGCTGTTCCTCACCTTGAGAATCACACCTTTTCATTTCTTTTGCAGGGCTGCTTCTGTCCCATAAAAGACCACGTTCCTTCCTACAGTGTAGAAATCCTTCCAGTAACTCTAGCCAGTAACATTTAAAAACAAAGACTAGGGTAAATATGTAGTGATACTCTAAACCAGAGGGCTAAAAATCAGCCTGCTGAAGCTGCAGAGAAAGGCAACGTAGGAGCTAATGTTCTCCTTATCTGGAAATGTCAGCGCTTGATAGGAATCATTTGAGGCACTTGAAGCTGGTTCCATTTTACAGAAACTCAAATTAGCAACCCACAGAGCATGACTCTGAAGCAAATGGCTGCTTACCTTCCAAGCTCTGCAACCGAATTTATGGAGAAGATGCTTTGCTCCCTCAGGAGGTCAGACAACATATTTTCCAAAGAAACTCGAAATATGGAAAAAAAATACCAGTGAAATCCTTTTGCAGTGCCAGTACTTTAACTGCATTCTTGCAGATGTAGGCTATTGGTTTTTCTCCAGAGAAGAAAGCATTTAATCTAAAGATCAACCCTTCGAAAGCTAGAAACTTTCTATGGTATAAGAGAATTCGAGCGAATTCCAAATTAAATTTCAAATTATCCCCTTTGAATGTACCATTAAGCTAGGAATTGCCTAGATATGATTAATAAATGGTGATATTTAACATAAAGGAAGAATTTCCCAGATGAAGCATTAACTAACCATGCTCTTCTTTTCCTTGCAATTTCTTAGCTCAAAACACTTATTGGTGTCTGTGCTCCCTGTGACACTTTGTACGTAAGATTTTAATATTCTTCTTAAGAAGAGCTAATGCAATGCTTTAACTTATGTCCATTTTACTGCTAACTCTCAGTTTGGGGGAAGAAAGGAAATTAAGCAACCTTTCACATACTGTAAATGGTATAATCCATCATTCCACTCATACATTGTTTATGTGATTGCTATCATGCATGCTGATTTAGGACACTGATCCATCATTTCCAATGTTTCAGGTTGGCAAGTGGCTCTGTATTAACTCTTTCCTCATGTGTCCTGGGAACGCGCTCATCAGGCCCAACTCCCTGGCACTTATTGAAAAGCTCAGACCACATGTTTTTGAGCACACATCTCAGAATATCCTGAGACTTCAGTCAGTCATAAATTAACTGGGAATGAAGGTTAAATTTCAGGAGAAGTGACATATGATTCAATTTGTTTATGCCTCAGGTGTGGCACTTGCAACTTCTAATCATGGCCTGGAAACTGTCAATATTTTAAGACTGAAAGTGCCCCTTCTACATGCAAGAGGATTAGATCCTCATCTGCCACGAGATTTGAAACTTATGAATGTCTGTAATTAAGCATCTTACATCAAATACAGTTTTCTTGTTATGCCTGCTTTTTGGTAATAACATTTGATATTTTTAGATGCTAACAGGTCCGAAAGACTCCCCAGAAACCACTGACCTCTGGCTGCTGACAGACTGGCTGCTGTTTAGGTGCTTGGCCACAAGTTGAGGACATGGATAGCCTGGGCCACAGGTCACTGGAGGCTGGAGCAGCGTCCAACGGGGTTATCACTGTGTATGTCCCTATTGAGGTACGCTTCCCCCATAGAAGGGGCACATCAAGTTTATGCATACAGCTAAGTTCAGTTCTCGGGAGTTATCACTGGAGCTGCTATCATTGCCCTTGGGGGTCTCACTGACTTCCTTTCTCTACCAATGACCTTCCTCCCGCAGAGGGATGAGGCTGGTGTCTTTCCACAGCTCTAACACAGAAAATAGTGGTGGACCCCAACCCTGCCTGTAACCCATGCCACTGTCTTTTTTGGAGAAAAGCTCCCTGCTGCTCCTTCCCCACTAGGCTTTCAATATGCTGCTGCTTTTTTGAGATTAGCTGTAGAAATTCCATTTTCACATGGCTTTGGTAGAGTGTCATTCTCCCTCATCTCTTCAGAGGGANTATCTATTGAGGACAGTTACTATCTTCATATGGAGGAAGTTGCTTTTGTATGTATCTAATAGGAGCTTGTTTTTTGAGATAAGTCCAATTTGATTAATTTCTCTCATCCATGGAAAAGGTAATTTCTAAGTGACCCTTACTTCAGTAATTCATCAGATCTCAGAATCCTCAGTATCTCGTAATATTGTTCTTATGGAATACTGCTTAGAAAATGCTAGGTGAATTAGTTAATCTTATCTATCTGCATTTGACATACGTCTTTGGTTTGAAGCAATTCCTAAACCACCACATTTTAGTAATGGAAGTGATCAGGTTTTGCTGACTAGCATGGCTGTAAAATTAAAAGGTAGCGAAGATCTCCTAAAACAAATCAGGTTTTTTCTCTTGGGACAGAGGATCATTTCATAGAGGGCAACAATCTGAGGTAGTCCTGGGGCTCTGATGAAGTCCTGGAGGAGCAAGAGCAGGAGCAAGACCGAGGGTGCCACAGAAGCACTCCCGGTGCCAGCAGATGTGATTCATGACCCTCAGCCACCACCACACTTGGTGGTGAAGGCTTGGGGTCAAAAGGCTTTAATCGAGTCTCCTGCTAGATTAAAGGCTACTGAACCCCCCTCAATAATGCCCTCAGTGTTTAAAGAGAACAGCAAGAGTCATCAAAGGGGGATACTAAAGACTTACCAGGATGAAAATATGCTGGGTTGTCAGGTCATGGTGTATTTGTGGGACTATTTTGTGATCAAAGCTGCATCTTATACCTCTCTTCCCTTTTGTACTGATAAGAAATGTCTTGATGCACATGTGAGAGCTGAAGGCAGCACTTCAGGTAATTTTGAAGCAGACATCCCTAAAAACACTGAGCAAGTCTGTTTCATATTGAGGGGCATCTCAGTCCTGGGTACGAGCTTTCATTGACCCACCTCTGTATTTTGAGAAAAGCTGATGAAGGCAGTTGACTGTGAGACTGTTCTCACTGCAGGAATGGGTGTGTGAGAATATACCAGTGGCAGTGATGCATCCCAGTGAGGCATCCTACCTACCATCTGCACTTTGGATGCGAAAAAAATCGCCTGGTTCTGGTGTTGGCTTTTTCAGTGGTAAGTGCTGACTAGGATGAGCACAACAGACATAGATGGTTGTTTCCTTTTAGTAAAACTGGTATCCAAAAGATTTCTATTTCCAAGGACAGCACTAGAAATTACTCTCTAAACACTGAGACTTGATGTGTTGTTACTCTTCAGCAGGTTTGCAAAACTGTTATTCCACATCAGCCAGGATCACTATTCTTCTTCAGAAGAAGAAATTTGTCACTGGTAACTATAAAAAGACAGGCAGCACTCCCCTCTGCATGCACTTAAATAGGACTGCTCTGACATTTAACAAGTCTTTTAAGACAGAAAGACTATTGCCTGGACCATTTACACTTGTCTCAGGGAAGTTACATGAGGCTCCATGATACTTCATCTGAAAGGCTTTGAGTATTGTAGTCAGAGTCATATGGGTCAGAGAACAAAAGTATCGGTCTTTGCTTGCCAAGGACTAGTCTCCATTTACCAAATCATCCATCTGGTGACCTTTCAACTACCACTTTTTAGCAAAGGGGGTAGCAATTATTGGGCAACTGTTTTATGCAAGCACAAAGCGAAAACATCAGATAACTGCTGTACTCCTAATCTGCCCTAGTCAGGCAATTCAAACCCTGCCATCTATCTCTAGTATCATTTATATTATTTTGGTTACTTGTCATTCCTTGCAAACTGCAATGGAGTTGATGTAGAAATTACTTTTCTTCTAATTTTACTGTCACTTTCTGAATTTGACATTTGGAAATAGAATACTGTCTGCACAGAAACTAGCTCAGATGATAGTTCAGACTGTGATAAGAAGAAACTGGTACCAATCTGCTAGAACTGACTTGCATTTAATTGCAGGCTACAGATTGTTTTGTTTTGCTTGTGTTTTGTGTGACTATTCAGATGATTCAAGGAGAAATAAATAAAGGCCTAGAAATCCTGAATTACCCAGTACTTCTATCAGCAAGCTTACATATTGTTCTCAACTCATCATTCAACTGTTAAATGTCCCATCATCCACTCAGAGAGCAAAAACAATACCATGTTCCTAATGATACTTTATAAACTGCAGGATAATGAATTATTGCCATGAGCAGTTTGTTAGCCACACAGATTCTGTGCTTCTCCATTTGTAAATAACTTGTAATAATAGAGATTGCTTCACAGGCTTTGGAAGCATTTGCCAAACTCAGGAGGCAACTGTTGGCTCAATAGAAACTTCCTTGACTGACTCAAAAGAAAATGCTGGAAGACGTCTGCTTTTCAGTGTTACATGGGTATATTTAATTTTTGAAGAAGCTGCCTGTGGGCAAGTCACAAGGGCAAGGCCCTTGTATCTGGATCACAAATATACAATTTCATTGCATGTCCAGGTTATGAGGTCTCAGGCCTTGACCTCTCAAGTGCGTGTGAGAGGAGGTCCCCTCAGCACTGATTGCCACTGATTTGGTGTTCTGCATCTCTTCATCATTAGCTGAATTCAAATCTACAGTCTCAAATAGCTGTTCCAGAGCAAGACTTTCCTGACCCAGTCCTATGCAAGCTAGGCAGACATCAAAACCTCTGCATTTCTTTCCCACCTGAGCCATCTTGTGGGCCTTCTTCCTATAGCAAAAATGTTACTTTTAAGCAAAAAGATACCATTCACAGTGTACATTGCAGAAAAACAGTAATGGAAACTGATGAAGATGACAACACTGTACAACTTGACTCATCACTACTTGATCACCAGACTCTTCCAACAACCTCTCTGAAATGAAGTAACTTGTTTTGATGTAGTTCCTAGAAGACCAACAACCTCCACATGCACACACACACACTAATCGAAATTGAGCACCTGGTCAGTCCCTGTCAGCAGGCTTGGAAAGGGATGACATGGGTGCAGGTACAGAAGTTCTTCCTTGATTATTCCCAAAACAGTCAACACTCTAAAATACATTCAATGAACAGTTCACCAACAGATTTTCTTGATATTTCTCTAATACAAGAAAGAAATCTGGAAAGTCACTAAGTTAGATTTAACAGTACTTTCCAGCCCCTGATACAGAAGCCTTTCTGTCTGTGGAGGTGGGAATTACCTATTAGAGTGCTGTTTTCTTTGTTATTATACAAAATGTCTTGAATGGTGCCCCAAGGGGCAGTAGTGCCACAGAAACTTAAGCTAGTGAAAATGCAGTGGGTCCCTGTGAAATGGTTTACACAGAATCACAGAATGTTTTTGATTGGAAGAGGCCTTTAACGATCACCTAGTCCAATCCCCTTGGTGTTGGCAGGAACATCTACCACTAGACCATATTGCTCAAAGACCTGTCCAACCTGACCTTGAAGACTTCTGATCATGGGATTTCCACAACTCCTTTTATAAGGAATTAAGTGAAAGGAAGAGTTTAACAGGGGGATTTCTGTGCCCTTCACAGCCAGACAGCTGAGGCTTTGTTGTATTTTTTTTCACAAGCAAAAAGTGTTCAGATGCTTCTAGACTCCATCCTTATTTATTTGCATCACACATGACAAAACTAGGATGAACAAAATATCAGCCTCCAGAAGCTGACACAGTGTGCCCATAGCTAAGAGCAGGCTTTGCTCTGTAGCCTGAAAATATCTGGATTTCAAATTAATTTATGCCTTTATTTAAAACAAAAAAACACCAACAAACAACAAAAGCCCACAAATATTCCAGGCCAAACTTGAGATGATTGCCCAGTGAGACAATAAGCTCTAAGTGCTCCGACCTCGCAGTATCGCTAAATTATTATGTTCCTGAACAATACTGTATTGTGGGAAGAAAAACACGCTAGCTATAGCCTTCTGTTATCAATCAGTCAGCAGCACAGTAATAGTTATTTAACTCTCACTCTCAGAAGCACACAGATCAATATCGCTGGGTGTACAGCACAAATGGACAGTCAGGCCATGATGTTTAATTAAGTACAAATTACTATCAGTTTATAAATAACCAGACTTAAGCAATGTGTAAATGACAGCATACTATGATTGCAAGCATCTTGGTTTCCCAAAACCTAGAAGAGATATCTTAGAATCACAGAATATTTGGGTTGGAAGGGGCCCTTAAAGATCGTCTAGTTCAATGCCCCTGCACTGAGCAGGGACATCTGCAGCTAGAGAAGGTTGCTTAAAGCCCCATACAACTTCACCTGGAATGGTTCCAGGGATGGAGCATTTACCACATCTTTGGGCAACCTGGGCCAAGGTCTTACCACCCTCGGCATAAACAATTTCTTCCTTATACTAGTTTAAATCTCTCTCCTCTAATCTAAAATCATCACCTCATCCTGTCACAACAGGCACTGCTAAACGTCAGTGGCAAGACCACGGTAAGTCAAGGAAAGCACATAAAGCTAAGCAATTGCATGTGCTTGGCAATTTTAAGAGCAGCTCTTGATTGCTCACCCATGTTGCTAGCTAAAACAAATAGGCTCTGGGCACTTAACAGCACGTAGTCTGCGTTCCTAAGGCTTGGGCCTCGGCCTTTTTAAATTCATTCAGTCGCATCTTAAAGTCAACTTTAAAAGTACAGTCAACTTTAAAGTACAGTAACTTTCAAGTACAGTAATTTTAAAGTATTTAAAGCACAGTAACTTTGAAGTACAGCAACTTTGAAGTATTTAAAGTACAGTAACTTTAAGGTGAGGTAACTTTAAAGTACAGTAACTTTAAAGTACAGCAACTGTAAAGTATTGAAAGTACAGTAACTTTAAAGCCCCCGGCGCGGCGCCAGCAGCTGCGCGGTCGCGGAGCGCCCCCTGCCGCCCGCTGGTTGCCTTACCGAGAGGGGAACGAGGATCCTTCACTTCGAGTTCGCTCCCTGCGAAAAGGGAAAAGCTCAGCGTTTGTTGGCCACCTTTGAAGGAAGGAACCAGTCACCAGCTTCGTAATTTAGAAGCTGAATAGTTTGGAAGGTTTCCAAGGAGCACAGCCCGGTCATTGAAACCGGGGCGGGGGGGGGGGGGGTGATAGTGACATTTTATTTTATTTTTTAAATCCCATTGCATGCCTGCAGGCATCTTCTGATGCTGATCTCTGGGCCTTCACCATCAATGATGAAGGTCTCCTGCTGAGTAGTACTCTGGCAACTAAGTGGGAGCAGGTGGATGTAAGGACCAGTCACACACCTGCCTTTTATGGGAAGCAGGTCGCAGACACCCACTCAACTAGCTACAAATTTTCCAGCACCACACATTGTTGCTAAAATCTGTGTTACCTGGAATAAGCCCAAGGGACCTTGCAGTAATTCCAGGGGAAGGCTGGCAGGACGTTCTTCCTGCAGGCAGAGACACTGGAAAGTCTCCCACCCAGAACAGAAGCTCTGAGCCATGGACCTCGCAGTCAGGGAACCCCTCTGTCCCCCGGCAAAAGCATCCTCCAGTTTGGACTGAAAACCAAATGACTCAAACTGTAGTGTTTCCTTTGAACAAGAATTATGCTTTCTGGCCACCTCTCTCCTTTTTGACCTGTATATCCCAGTTTCACCAGCAGAGCACATTCCCTCCTGTTGCAGTAATGAAGTGTGTGACACCGTACACAGCACACACTAAATAGCAATGTTGCTCACCATATATAACAATATGAAAGAAGTTCTTCTCTTAGAGGCTTGCAGGTTTTCTTGTCCATGCTCTGGTAAAGGACCACTGCAACTGAAAGGGATTTGTAACTGCACATTTTGCAAAGGTGGGGGGAAATAGTGCCTGCAGCTAAAGTTGTACCTGTGCAGAGCTAACTGTGGGAGCTGAGACCTCATGTCCTTGTCCTAACAGTTCAGGCACCAGCACATCACAGCGATCAGGAGTCAAGGCAAGTGGAGGTGGCTAAATCATCCATATAATCCAGATTAGAAAGGGTGTACTCTCCACATACTCTCATCTACCCTTAAATACACAATTGGTTGCATCTACAGGTAGTGGGGAGAACGAAAAGCTTGTGCCATGATGTGCAGTGGAATTCAATGTTCCTCAGTCCTGCTCCACGCCTTGCTGAGGTGGGAGGAGACAACATTGCCTTTGAGCCCAAGGTGATCTTTTGGCCTTCTCCTGGCCAATGCAGAAATGCTCTGCTACATGTTCAAGGCACACTGTGACCTGACCCCATTCTGGGATTGCCAGACAGTCTGTACTATAGAGGATGCCCCATATTATATTTGCATTAAAAGTTTATGAGAAATGGCCTTCCCTGGGTTTTCATTGCAGCCACTGCTTTTCTGGCAATCTGGATCCCACAAGCACAGAGATGCAGCTATCGCACATAACCAAATAAATCGTGTATTTACTGTACGAATTAACCTCATGAACAATGAGCCGCAACTCACTGCATGAACACAACTCATCTGAGACTATCCCGGATTTTGATAAGGAAAATGTACCACCCCTACCTAGTGTGCAGCCCTATCTCTGCTAAAGTAACCATCCCTCCACGGGCTGCTGATTCATAAATCATGTTTTTTATTTCTCCAGTGCAGGAATGTACTACAGATTTATAAAACATTTAAGACCCGGTGGTTAATGTTTCATCTGTTCATGAATATCCTCAGGGACCAAACTATTGTTTAATCTTCTACAGAAATAACCATGATTTATATAAAAGTTGTCTGAAACATTTTTCTTTTATTAGCAATACCATTGCATGTCAAAACCAGAACCTAGATTTATCTACCATTCTTGCTACCCATATAATACATAATGCTGTGCACATTAAGTAAGGAATAAAAAAGAAAATATTGCTCCTGTTGAGTGAGGATCTACAGACAGATGGCTTCATTTTTGAGGTGATTTGGATCTAGATCAACATCCAGGAGCTATACAAGTTAATAGAGCCCTGAGTGTGCTAAAGGTCTAAAGCACTCACTCTCTTTAAAGCAGCTTTGCAAGTCGAAATTAAATGCCATGGCAAAAAAAGAAGCAGCTTTGGTTGCCCTGTCTGGCTCACAGAGTGCTGCATGGACTTACTCATGGGATTCAGGTTGAATATCCTAAACTAGGGACATTAATGAATATTGAATATCCTAAACATAATGATTTTAGTTTTAAGCTTTAATTTTATGCTTTTGGAAACTTGTTTTGGAAAAGCATGATTTAACTGGCAATCCATATTGCCAAATTAGAGCCTGCTGCATTTGCAGAATTTTCAACAAGAACTTTAAAATGGGGTGACCAAAGGACATGTGCATCATCAGCCGTTGCAGACCCTATTTCCCAAAAGTTACAGGAGGAAGGCTTCTTTCTCCCCAACCTGCAGACTCTGAAAGCAACAGGTCCTTCTGCATCATGCCCCATGCCCAGCTATCTGCAGGCTGAGCAGAGACCTCGAGGCCACCCTGCACCTGGAGCCACCCCAGTCCTAGCAGCTTGACAGGTCTCAGGTCCCAGCCTGAGCTCACTCAGCTCTGCAGAGCCCACAGGAGCAAGAAATAACAGGAAAATATGGGGTTCAACATCCACAGCTAGGACGACGCATACAAGCAAGGAAGGTGGTGATAAATATTTGTATTTAGAGTATTTAGTCACGTCTCCAGGGACATGTTAAAGAAGGAAGTGTGTTTATTATTCCCTGTCAGAAGCAACAGTGGAACTCAGGGGCCGAGGTTGAAAGTGCATATCAATAATTCAGTGTAGAATATGTTATAGAGGTATGGTGTAATTATCAAAAGCAAAACACAGAAATGAAGAAAATGTCACTCCAGCTCTTGAATTACACTTGGCCAGAAAATGTTTTTCTTTTTTTCTTTTTTTTTTTTAATTTTGTGTTGGTTTTTGGGGTTGGTTTTTTTTTAGTTTTTGTTTGAGAAGCAGAAGGGAAGTCTTTGGTTAGCACCTCTGCACTTTCTGTTTTCAAACCGATCTGAGAACCTCAGACTACACAGAGAAGGCCAGCAGTGAGGATAAAGAAATGATACTGATCTGAAAACTACTTTCTCTAAGAACACAATCTCAGGTAATAGTCACAGAATGATCAGAATTAAAATTACATTTTAACAAGTGCTGAGATACCATGAATATATTAAAACTTCAGAAAGATGCTAATCTGTCAGAAAAACCAGAACTTGCCTTATGGTGACAGTGTAACAAGCATAGGATTGTAAACTAAGGATTTTGGCGTTTCTGATCCCCTTGAATAGGAAAATTCTCTTTGTTTTCTTTTAGAAGTTAGTACAGGGAAGAAAGGGTTTTGGTAATGAGCAAAGCTTGCACTTGAATAAAACTTAAATACATGGGCCCTATCTTCTTTAAATACATACTATTTTGCTCCCCATTCAAGAGCAATGCTCCTTCTTAGTGTCAGTCAGCGTGATTCAAATTGTAAAATTCAATATCAGCAGGTGCAATTCTTGCTGACATCAAGAAGGGTAAAGACGGGCCTTTGGTTTCAAGCCTCCTTTCATCAAGGCTACTTAAGGCTGTGCCATCTGGAGAGCAGCCTGGAACAAGGAAGAATGAATTTGTGAAGAGAGAATAAAGATGGAAGGGAGACTCTGCTGCTATTGCCTGATGCAGTTTCTCTGGCCTAGCTGGTATGAGCAGAGAAATGGGCTTTGCTTTGTGGAAGATGCCCTTCTGCTCTGCTGTGCTAAGCCATTTGCCTGTCAGAGCCCACCAGGCTAGGTAAGACCTATCAGAAAACTGGCACAGCCTCATACAAATTCAGCTTTGGGGTAGCAACTCGCAGCAATCCAAAATGGCCTAGAAATGTTCTGTCATGATGGAAAGGATGCCACAATTTACTTTAGTTGGCTAAAAAGCTATACTTAAAAAAAAAAGAGTGTAATTCTACCCACATTTGACCGGTACGATTTGTGGCATAAAGTGTAAAGTAAAAGAAAGATCAGGAACCAAATTTATCCTCAGTTTCTATTTATCCATTAATTTCAGCTCCTATGAAAGAGCTCCAATTCTGGCCTAAGAAAAAAAAAAGTTTACCTAGAGATAATGTGCTAAAAGCATATTATGATATCCCTATAGATAACAGTGGAAAAGAGAAAGAATTTGGACTTGAGTAAAAGGCACGGTGATGAGAAGAAATCTCATTTTGAGCAGAAATCTTTCTACTTGGTTACCACGCAATCTAATCCTGACAGTGCACCCAACTTGAAAAATGACATCCACATCTCTAAGAATTGAAAGGTGGCAGAAAAAGCAGGCACTCAGTTCTTGAGTCTAAAGCAATTATGAGCTCCTCATAAGCTCGAAGACAAGAATTGATTTTCATTTCTAGATTATCAAGAGGTGGGGGCAAGCAGGTCAGGAAACCTGACCCTATCTTGACCTTGTGGATTGGATTGTTCTCAGACCTGTTCAATATTGAGAAGGATTGTTTGGGATGGGAGAGGGGGAGAAGGATAAAAGAAATCCTCTGACATATTTTGTGTCCACTGGTATCTAAGAATCTTTTTTTTACCCCACTTTATGATCTTAACAATTCAACATACCATGTTTTTCTTTTTGGTTTTTTTTTCTTTTTTCTTTTTTTACGGTGCTTAATTGAAAACTGTTTTCCCATAAATTATCAGATCTGATAAAGACAGCAGAGGCTGCAGACATCAGTCAGGGGAGTGTAAAAGTCATATAGAAATAAGCACCGTCTGGCTTTAAGGAGGGCTTGTAATTCTTAAGATTACTCCTGTGTTCTACATACACCTATAAACCAATCAGCTGACCTAATTTTTTTGTTGTTGTGGTAATTCAACAATTGTATAACGCTGTTTATTTAAGAAGACTCCAAACCATTGCACCATTACTTGGATTCTGCTGAAATTTTGCTATTTACTGAGGTGGGACACAGGCAGCTATGCTTTAAATAGAAATATAATGGAACCTTGCTAATTCAAGTGTGTGAGGACTGTATCACTACACAGGTTACTGAAAACTGGAATTACTGTAACATTGTTTTATTTTGATTTTAATTTTAAACAATTGCTCTTTTTCAAAGTGATAATTCTGTAGATGTTTTAGATAAACTCATGATTTTTAATTTTTTTTTCTTTCCCCACTAATAAAGTGTATTTTGGCTACAGGGGATAATACACAAGTTAAACAATAACTTCACACGGTAGGTATGAAGAACATAAACCTTGTAGAGGAACTGGAAGCAGCAGGAGGTCAGGATTAGCCCAAACACTAACTCAGCCATTCAGATTAATCAGTTCCGGAGTGGCAGGGTCCAACTCTGTAAACCGTACAGTGTGTGTGTAGAGTCAGCCGCCGCTGAAATATTGCCATTTCTGGCAGAAATGCCACAGCTGCTTAACAACCCACAGTGACACAAGCCCTCAAAGGAGAGAATGGGAAAAAACCAAGCCTGGCCCAGCCTTTAGCCAGCTGTAACTACAGGACTGCTGCAGCAAAATGGAGTTGGTCAGTGGGAATTATGTTACTGCAACCATCTGGTTTCCCAAACTTTCAGGAAAAATGAGAGGTTTATGAAAGGGTAATGGGAGGAGGCAAGCAAAGCCATGCATGTGTTGCAGCTGAGTGTAGGTATTCAGGGCACTGGGCAGCGACAAACACACACAGAAATTATATTTTCAGTAAGAATCTGTCTGGCTAACACATCATAGTGCCCAGCATTTTCATTCTGGTTTTAAACTCATGTGTATCTCCAAAATAAGAATCAACAAAAGGCTACTTTGCCTTTGTCTGATGGATTACTGCCCTAAATCAAGGAAAGGCTTGAAATGAAAATGTCTAAAACGCCCCCAAGTAGATACCTCCTGCTTCTGCTAAACCTCTTCAGCCAGCCTTCCAATTTGAAAAGCTGAAGGGAAATGATCTGCCAGCAGATCACATTCAAAGTAATAAATGAACATGTAAGTGTGATGCTCTTTTTGTAATTGTAGTGTCTCACTTATAGGACTCTACAGTAAGAATCTGAGGCACAATGGCTCTGCATACATAAATGCTATAAAATTAGTGCAGACAGCTGGCAAATCATTAATTAACAACAGTAATGGTTTCAAACTAGAGCTCTGGGGACTCCACAGGAAATAGGAAGTACACTGGTCCTGCTTTCAGTTGTGCCTCTGACCTGCTTTCTTCCCCATAAATAAGATGAAAAAAACAATCCGTGTCTGAGCCACAGTATCACACAAGCCACCACCAGCAGTCTTTGAGACAATGTGCATGCTGAATGAGTCCAGCATAGAAAGCTATCTTCAAGTATGCTCCAGCATCAGACAGCTGCCAAGCTGACTCTGGAATATTACGCATACAGTACTAGATAATTAAAGTAATCATAAAGACTATTCCAAAGAATTCAAATTTTTTTAAAAAAATAAATAAAAGTAAGGGGGAAAAAAGGTAGCTTTTTTTATACTTCTATTGTAGCCTAATTTTTACATATTAGATGATTCATATTGTCTACTGGATTGTTCCCAGGAGTATCACACAAATAGAAGTGCACATAAATGCTAAGCTAACATGTAAATGAGGAATAATCTCAAGATTTATCTATGAACTCCAGCTTCTCTTAGCAAATTAATTCATTGACAGCAGAAGGGTTACTGTCTCTCTGTGAAACATATGAGGGAAAATGTTGGTTCACAGCAGATTTATTTCCACAATAGACCTAACAGGTGCAATAGTTATTATAGTTTACCATGTTGTTTCCGAATTTGTTCTCAAGATTGGATTCTCTGTTAGCACAAAATGTATCTGCAGGGAAAAGACAAGGAGAGCAATTTAAAATGCATAATATTTTCTCCTGAGGATGAACTCTACTATAGCAGTATCTCCATATTTACAAGACGGAAGTGATAATCTGGAAATTATGTACTAGCAAAGCTCTAGGGAATAGGCAAAAAATAATTATGTTGCGGCAAGGGAGAGATCGGCTGGCCTCAAAATTGCACTTTATGCCATCTTTTCTACAGGAAAACCCAGTCCTTTCTGTTCTGAGCTGTCAACGCTATGGGTCCTACCACCCCAGAGCCAGAATGCATCTTCCTGGCATCCCTGGCTCTAAGTCGGGAAGGTGGGTGGGTGAGGGTAGAAATTTGGATGGAGAAAAGCAAAACACAGGCTGCCCAGGGCTGGGAGGAGGCAGCGTGTGGGCAACACCAAAGCACTCAGTCTCCCCAGGGCTATGGGTTCTCGCACTCCCTCTGTGGCTAGCACAGCAGTCCCAGAGCTTTATGGCATTTGCTGCACGGGAGCAGGGGATGACAGATGCGTGGGGACATCTATATAAGTGGCAAAACCTGAGCCTTTTCTGCCTCAATAGGAGGAGACCAAACTTTAAACCTGTCTCTGGTTTTCTGAGTCAGAAATGCAGCAGTTCCCCTGTGCCTCTGCAGTTGCTGTGTGTGTTTAGGCTAGTGAAGGGGAACACGATTTTGCCCTTTGCTATTCTTTTTTTTTTTTGTGTCGGTATTGAACAAGATTTCTAATGGCTACAAAAACATGGAATGGGTATTTTGTCTTACTGGTGAGAAAAGGAGCTCAGTGACCAAAACAGGTTGCACAAAACTGTTTTGTCCTGGAAAAGACTGAGATGTTTAGATAACTGTATTTAAACTATAGACCTGGCCAAGAAATGTAAAGTCACTTCGTGTTCAGAGAGAGTGCTAACCTGAGCTAATGTAGCTCCTGTCTCTCCAAGATGCCGTTCATTCCTGTTGCTTCCCTTACACTGTTTCTTCTCCCTTTTAGTCGTTCTGATTTGCTGCCAGGTGATTCAAACGAGGGACTGAAGCAGCTCTTCGGAGCTATATTTCAGCATCGCTGCAGTTCTCCCAACCCCCATGTGGCAGTTTAAAGAATGACTTCCAATGTCCCGCTCTCCTGCACTGGCCATAATACAAGTCTGTCTCTGAGAGGTGAGACCTTCGAACCTGCCTTCATTTCTCAGAGCAGCCTCTGAAAGTCAGGCAGGACTCCAGAGGAGAAGCTCATGCTGCCACCTGAACTAGCCTGAGACCTTGCGCTTTAACAGAGTTTTGATCACCTTAACTGTTTTGTCACACAACACTCCGGTTTCTTCATTCTGTGGTCCAGCAATGTCCAGGATGAAATTCACATTCATAAGCACCTGGTGTTTGTAAAAACTATGTACTCATATCTCTTTCTTTTTTTTTTTTCCCCCCAAGAAGGCAAGTTAAGGTTTTTAGAACAGCTTTTCATCACTTCAGGGATGTGACGTGCAGTTCACAGTGAACAGCCAGGATGCACAAGCATGATAGATTTTACCATGAGTGAATAACTCAAACAGAATTAGGGAGGCAGGGAGGAACTCACAATTTTAATGGTCTACGGTGAAATAAATCCGTTAGCTGCTTTGGGACAATCTGCACTTACACCACGAAATTGTGATATAATTCTAGTTTAGCAGAAATAATGGAGAGGAAGATTTCTACAACTGAGTTTCAGAGTGCAACTTATTCAAACAACAGAAGTTTTTATGCCACTAAAAATATTCGAAAGAAGAAAAAATTCACAGAGCAGTTACTACAGTATGCTTCACATGAGCTCTTTTTTCCCATGTCCAAAAAGCACACCTTCTCCACATACCTAAGGATTTTAAGTTGTATTTGGTACAGGGAAAATCAATATCCTGATGCATCTGTGAATTATTTATCCTTGATATTTTTTATTTACATCCTCCGGCTGAATGTTTCTGACATGCAGGAACTCAGCACTTTCTTCCTGTGTGTTTGCTTTACATTTCTAGAAATCTTTCAACGGTGACTCTTGGGACATTACAAACAAGATCCTTAACCTGCTTCCATGAAGCAAACTCTGACTTGCCATCTCCAAACCTGTAAATTGAGACAAGGTCACACACCTGGTCGTTCCTCAGGGTCAGAAGCAGAAACAAGAAGATGCACTTTGCTGTCCTGTTCTCATCATTAGGCAATACAGTCCCAGGTGTAAACCATTCATGAATCTTTGTTGCAGCAAGTAGCAGTTACGGTCTCCCTGTATAGTTAACTGATCTATTCTTTCTGCGAGCAACTACCTATATAATATATTTGAATGAAATAAACAAATGTGGAAGAACAGACCTGTTTCTTCAACACACACAGAACAGACATCAGCTGCACAATGTTTTATGTAACAGTTATGCAAACCACAATGACTATAGCACCAAGAAGAACAGATCTAATCAGATTCCATGGTTATTCATTCTTGGGATTGCATGAAATATAGTGCATAATTCCTTCAGGGCACAATCAGATGTCTGTCGGAATTTCTGGGAAGACTCCCATTTATTATAACGGGGAACAGACCTTGAACAAGGCAAGGAATATAATGATTTATGACATTATATATATCTATATAAAAGCTTTCGCAAAAATAAAAGTTGTTTATATATTTCAGTGCTCTGCTTCAGACAGATAGCAGTCCCAGATGACTCAAATGGACAGCAAGTAACTCCATAACAAGCAGATATGAAACAACCTGCACCAGCAAACACGATTTCCAGCAATATAAGTCTAGTCAGTGGTCTACACCCTGAAGTGTAAGTATTTATCCCTTGTACATGCTTGTTTTACCACTACTTTGCTTTTTATTATCCATATAGCTACATAATCCTTTAAAAAGTCCTGCTAAGCTATTTGGATCTGTAGCATTCTGTGCCACTGAGCTCCAGACATGTTGATGATCTGTATCTCCAAAGTAATTTAGAAAGCTAAACTAAAGCAAGACTTAAGACACAGAAAAATAAGCTGACACCAGTTGTTCAGCAATAGACTGCTTTGCGGCGAGCAGGGGGCCTGATCCTGTATCTTTACCCATCAAAACTCCCTTTGCAGTTTGAGTACATTAAATCCCAGGATGTTAATAGCATATAAAGCTGTCAATATCTCAGTTCCCCAGCTAGTGGGGAATGTTCGTACCTATTCCAAATCAGGTCATGTAAAGAACTAAACTGATGCGGTTGTGTTACTCCCTCTGCCTCTGCAGCAGGAATTTGTAATGCTCCTATATGAACAACCAATTAATTATTTGCATATTTTAAAGTATATTTAAATAACAACAGCAACAACAAAAAGCAGACACTGCCTAGAAAAACACACAGTTAAGCTAGAAATTAGTCCTGACGTGTGGGTTTGCTACATCCATTCAGCTAGCTTTTATTTGCTTCCAGTGGTTCACCGCATCATCTGCCAGCAACAATATGGCAAAAGTGATCAGTTAAAACTCTGGAAAACAGTGTGCGAAAGTTGTAACAATGTAGGGGGAAAAAAAGGGGAGGAAGGCATTCAACGTATTTTGAAGTAAAATAAATACGCTTTCTAAATTTAAAAAACCTCCCCTGAAGGCATGCTGTCAAGCATAGAAAGATATACGCTGGAAACTTACTCTTCCTTCTCTCAGGCGCTGAGGGAGCTAACGCAGTGGACTCCAGCATAATCAAGTTTTCAATACCACATCCTACAACCATATACTGGGTGTACTTCTACTAATTTTCTACCCAAGTCTCACCCTTGAAAATGAGCCATATCCAGCATCTCATATAGATTTTTCACTGTATTTATTTTTGCTTAGATGAAACATTTTTCTTTTGCTTGATCCTTAAGCAGGGATCTCGTCCCTATTTTTGCCAAAGTCACGAACTATTTATCCTAGAAGTCCTGATAAATAGCAAGCACATACTGAATTAGCGGGGGTACAGGATCAGAGCCCAAACTTGCCTGAAACTCCGTCTCCCTTAATGAAATACCCAGCAAATTTTTTTTACTTTGTGTTTGGAACAAGAAGCCTTCGTGAACAGAGAGCAGTGAATTACAAACCAGCCTCACAGACAACTGCAGAGTGCCGTAAAATACTGGAGAAAGAAATATTTGTTGTCATTCTGAGAGATTTAGTCGTCATTTCTGCATTTGCTTGGCCGGCTCTGTGGCGAATTCCGAAGGCACAACCACGCCCTTAAATTAAGCTGTGCTGTTTCCCCGAAGTTTTTTTGTGTGTGTCAGAGATCAATTCGTTCATGCTCAAGAAATAAAGTGAATAATTTGTGAAGTACAGTGTCAGATATTACTGATATTATCTGTAAGGACAGATAATAAATTTAAAAAAAAAAATAATCGTAAAGAGCAGTGAAAACGATTATGAAATATATATATATGTACTCTCAGACGATCTTTATTCCTAAGATGTTAGTTAAAAATAAACACTCTAAACCGGTGCCTTTAAGACTCCATCGCCCCTCGAGCGATTGTTGTTTTGAAAGTGATTTTAACGAAAATGCTGAAATAATCGCTTAGGGCAAGACGGTCACTTAAATCACTTCAGATAACCCCTTAAATTA